>JBBPDC010000023.1:6604663-6621805 GCA_037974485.1 Hemigrammopetersius urotaenia
GATCTCTGTCTGCCTGCTATGTCGTGCGACCTTCCAGGTAGTTCCGAGTCCGGGTCTTGCGGCCCGGCTCGTGACAAATGGGACTGACCTGTGTAGCTTTTTGTTTTTCTTTTCCGTAGAGAAAATATAGCACTTTGATCTGAATGTTGTAGATTTTTAAAAAATATTTAAAGTAGACTACTGGTAACAATAGATGACGCCCAGTGTTCAAGCCATTTAATATTAATTTGTGACTTTGTAATTGTATTTCATAAACAGTTTTTCCATTAATGTTAAACCAGTGTCTTTGACATGAGTTTTTATTTCACCCTGTTAATAGTGTTGTACATTCTGCAATTGCTGTTCTGCAATTACACTATAAAACAAATTCCACTTTTCCTGGTGAAATGTATCTTTCACTAGCAATAACTGCATGTACAACATTTTTTAATTGCCAGCAGAAACTTATTCACAAACAGTTTAGTCAAAGTATAGCACTAACCTGGTCTTGTTGTGGAGAAATTAAAGGCAGTAGTTGGAGAGGTTGTTGTTGGTGGAGTCGTAGGGCAAGGGTACATTTTCCTATCAATTTTTCCATTCTCTTCACAGACAGCTGTCATGCAGTGGCTAAGCCCATCAGTGGTGTTGTAGATAGTGATTCCATATCGATATGTTTTTCCGTCATAGGTACAGGTACAAGCTGAACAGCCAGAGGTGAGCAGGTTAACTCTTCTACTTACCAAGCAGGTTTAAATGTGAAGAGCTATTTGGAATATAAAAGTTGTATTGGAACGGAACATTGCTTCTTACCTGTAATATCTTTTGAGCAGCTGATTGTCATAGACTGGCAAGAGCTTTATAAGAAAAAAAAGAAAAAAAGCACTTAGTTTTAAATATGTTAAATCAGTGGTTCTCAACCGGTGGGGCGCGAGTGGGCTACCGGACCGGAGGAAAAAAATTAAAATTGCAAATTAAATGCAAATACCACCTATTTGCACCGATTATAACACAATCAAATCATCGCCCTGTGTTAAATAATAAATAATAACTTATATAATTGCAAGCATACCATATCTGGCAGTTTTCTTTGGTGGGAACATTCTGTCCATTGCTGTAATGCTTCCCTTCTTTGTCGTAGCAGCCACAGTTCTCCTTCTCCACACACTTCATTGTGTCTTCATCAAAATATGGCTGCTCCACAGGACATTTTGGATAACAGCCTAAGAAGTACGAATAATGAGTCACATGTGGCTGAAACCTATTAATACAAGTGGGCATACTAGAATGTAGAATAATTTATTGCTGTTTGCTTCATTTTACAAAAGTATTGTTTCAGGATATACATTTTATTTTATTTGGATTCTCTCCCTCTGTTTATATATCACAAACAGCATTGGTAATCAGTTGTATATTTGCTTATATTTAACATAGTTAAAATAGCAAACAATAATTCAGTGTAATAATCTGACTTTCTATATATAGAATGTGAGAATGTAAAATGTAAAGCACACAAAAAAATAAGAGACTAATGCAATTTATTTTTAAATCAGCATCTCTATGAGTATGACAACCATTTCATGCCAGAGTCTGTTAAATTCCTATACAAGCACCTTGTTCTGCTTCATGAGGTACTGATTAGGTGATCACCTGAATCAAATCTTTTTTAATGAGATAAAGTATAAAAAACATGTCAAAGGTAATTACGCTTGCTTTGTAATTACTAGGGCATTAAGTCGTGTGGTTTTTTTTTTCGTCTCTCTGTGCGCTCGCTTGTGTACTCAATCTCTGCCTCTGATTGGCTTACGCTGACACAAATTCCTTGGTTTAATCAATTATTACAGACCCTCAATAAAAAGGGCACGAGGGGACTCTAAACACAAGACCACAACAAGATGAAAAAGAAGACGGACACACGATATGTGTGGAAACACTTCACTCTAGACCACACAAACAGCACGGTGACCTGCACAATCTGCAAGTCAGTAGCCTTTGGGCTTTTTTTTGTTTAATTGTCATGTTGACTGTTAATGTTACAGAGAACTTTGCTCAATGTTGGACACCTGTGTTTCTCTGCTGACATCATCAAACGACTAGTCGACTCGACTTTGTGACGGATAAGTCAACTTGAAAAAATCTGGAGTCGTTAATGCCCTAATAAGTACATGACTTGAGAACCTGTCACTGAATGTACTTTGTGTCCGTTTAAGTGTCCTTTTATATTATGTGCTTTATTTATGCTGCTACAACAAAATAACCTCCCTCTAAGATGAGTAAAGTATAAATCGTTTTTTCTATACATCTGTCTGTCTGTGTGTCTTTTACATTTAAGAGTTCATATTCCTTTTGTTTACCTTCCAGTGGTGGTATCTGGCTGGCACACGTCCCAGAGGGGTTCCTACAAGTCTTCATACAAGGGGCGCCACAGGGTTTGTAGTGCCATTCACACTCTCCAGGGGGGTTATAGTAATCACAAAAAAGCGCTGCAAGAACAACACAACTTTTAAGCTCAAACATGTGCAAGTGACTGTTTTTTGGCCATATGTGTTATGTCCATTCAGTTTGAGTGTAAATTGTTTTTCAAGAGTAAATGTAGAATACTACAAAAACTCACACATTTTTGAACAGCTACCATATATCTTTCCCTCCCTACATAAGCTGTGGAGCCTGAATAGACCCTTCTCTTTTTTAGAAAGGGACTTGATTCTTATTGTGTAACACAGTGTGTACACTCCCACTTGTCCCTTCACACAGCAGTAACTACCAGTTAATGCAGAGTTAATTTCATCTTTCAGGCTTATCTCTCCACTTCTCCTAAGAACATCATCTGGGTACCCCCCAAAGCAACAGAATCCCTTTTTATGGTTATGAAGGGTCATCTATTCAGAGAGCACCCTGTCTCATCACACTTCAATCACACTTGCTCTTCTACCTGAATAATCTCACAACTTCTTGCACTACTCCCTACTTAAAGACATCTGGTTCTCCCACGGTCCTGAAACGTGAGTGTTTGCTTTGGATAAAACGTCTGCCAAATGAATGTGATTTAATGGTGTATGATGTGAGCCAATCTCTTACAATGACTTCATCCATGCTACAGAAGCTAGTGGTGTAAGCTACAGGGTTACCCATATTAAAACAGCTAAAGCTGGTGGACGTTCTGCTAAGCCTGTAAAGCAGATGTTTATTCAAAATTATACACAAAAAATCACTTACCATCTGTTTCCAACCTTTCTCACACAACAAAATAAACAGGAAATTTGGGGGCAATAGTTTTGACTTGTCGAGGGGATGGCAGAAAAAGTATTGTATATAAAACAGTACTGTGACCCCTCAAGAAAATTTTGTGCATGATGCCCATCTTTAAAAACTTTTATTAAGAAGTAATTGACTCACGGCAGATGTTAGGTGTTCTCCATGCAATACAGGCTCCGCCCTCATTACAGGCTTCTGCGTATGCTGCGACAGCTGTGCAGAAACACTCGCAGTCTCCACCAGAATCACAAGCACATGCGTCCCACACACAAGCCTCATAATATGGTGCGGGATCCACCTTGACAAAAAACAAGAACGTTAAGAATGACAAGAGAAAAATGGCACAATGAACTAACTTCAGATGGATAAAAACAAATTACCTGTGAGTGGCAGGCTTTAAAAACATCACTCATGATGATGCTACACTGTTTCTGAGCCCAAGCCTGTCTGTAGGGGTTGAAGGAACATGGATTCCGTATGCTGTCTGCATTAGGGCAGCTAGAGGAATCTTTCCAGCTGTTTCCAAAGTCCAAGGCATTGTTCACTTCTCCTTGGTTCCTCAAAGTGAAGTCGTTCTTTGTATTGCCATCATAGGTTCCGCAAAGTCCACACACTTTACCCTATTACAAAAAATCAGGCTAGCTGTGATGCTTAAAAACATCTATTCACAGCATCTGCACACAGAACAAGACTCAACTTTCAATTGTTTAGCTTGTGTGGACATCCTCACCTTGTATTCCGGACTGAGCTTGATGAATATGCTTGTCTTCCGGTCCCACATAAGGATTAGTCCGTTATTAGCCTCAATCACCAGGTAGATTCCCATGAACTGGATCTGGTACGGAATTTCCTCTCCCTGATCCCTTTGGACAACTTGAAAGCTTCCGTCTGTTAGTATGAGCTCATTACTCTGTAAGAAGGAAATAAGTGACAATCTTTTTTTTCCCATGAAGCCCATGTTTAGCTCTCCAAACTGGTTTTATTGCAATCACACAATCACACTTCGCATTATCTTGCAGAGATGCATTTTCTTGTGGTCTTTACTCATAAATGGCTTGATAAGAGGCAGCGAATATTGGTTGTTTAAAAAATCAATTTTTGTGGTCAAATCACATCTGTAAAGTATGTGAAGAAACAGTTCAGGTCAGTTATAAAAAAGATGTATCACTATCTCTTGTGGTTTAACTAAACATTGAATCACTTGCTAATCTGTCCTTAACCATTAATGGCTTGGGAAGAGCAGTTCAGCAGTAAGATGCTGCGTGCAGAATAAACAGAATCAGAGGGCTGGTTTGAATCCAAGTTGCAAATTTTTTTTTGCCCATGGCTCCAAACACTGATTTCATAACAATCACATGATCACATTGCATTTTCTCATGGAAATGCAACCTAGTTGGACATCCTTATGTGCTTTTAGTCTACATTTTTGTTCTTCCAAATATGGTAAATAAAGTCAAGAATAAAGTCTTTACCCCCAAGAAGAGCTTTATAGATTTGGAGCAGGTTGTGCCAGTGGTTCCACAGGGAATGTTTTCAGTGATGACTCTGAAGGTGGCGCTGGCATTGCTGTCACAGTGATCCTAAATCAGTCACAGAAAAAAAAGTTTATATGCACTTTTTGTCTTTTTCCCTTTTCCGATTACACTTAAGAGCAGTCAACATACCTTAACTAATCTTTACTAATGGAAAAAATTCCTGTGTGGGAAATGAACACCACCACAAGTTCGTTTTCATTTAGGCATATTTTCATAATTGTTGGGTTTAAAAATGAATAGTAACAGCACTAATATGTTTGCATGTATATCTAGGACTGTACAGTAGAATTAAGGATGAGATTTCTGTTTGTCTGCAGCATTTTTGTTGTAGCTACTGCTGTTTAACTACAACTACACATTCCTTTTATGTGCAAAACTATTCAATCCTGATCATGATTCAGCCATATCGTTGGCCCCACTTTCCAATAACATGTATTTTTCTGATAGCACCTGGAACACAGGGGACTTACTCTGATGAGGGTATATTCGCAGTCTCCATCAAAGGTGAATCTCTTCCCATCAAAAGTGATGTAATGTCCATCACCATATGCTGTGCAGATTCCATGGCACAGATTTGTGGTGCACTGCCATTTCCTGTCTTTGCATGTGCTACATTCAGAGGAGAGGGGATAAGGGAATTAATGAACCCTTTTTCTGTAGGACAAACTGATAATAAGTGAAGATCAAGAATTCTGGCTCAAATAACTGTTCCTTAATGTAAATTCAGTTGATCTGTTTCCTTTTAGAAAATTCTAAACTAGTCGAAATTATTATAACAAACACTTTCTGTGATTTTTTTGTGAAAGAGACAAAAACATGCAAGTATTTTTTCATTATTGTTTGTTTAACATAACATAATTTAAATTTTATGTTTATTTTTAACACAGCAATTCATAGCATTTCACTGCGCGCTTTGTATGATTGTGTATGTGAATTTGAATTTGATTTCACGCTGTCTGAAAGTGGCAAATGCCATTCACACAGTGCAAACGTTTTATGACAAATGGTTAATGGTAATAATCCAATGGTCTAAAAAATGTTTTTTACTGTACTTTACTGTAGGCTAGCATTCATAAGGCTATGTGAAATCTACATAAGCCTTAAATGGCAACTGACATTTACCATACAGACATACTATAATATACTATACTATAAAGCTGTCACGAGGCTGGCCGCGAAGCCAGCACTCGGAGCTACCTCTTGGGAAGCAGGGACGGTCAGACAAACAGGGATCCATGCAGGGGGTTTTATTGAACAGAAAACGAAAGCAAATAGGCACGATGGCCTCCTAAAACTTTAAACAGGGGAACAGGCAGGACACAGGCAGGGAAAATGAGGCGATGGACACATGAGGAATGGAACACAAAGACAGGCTTATAAAGACCCATAATCACAGGACAAAACACAGGCAGGTGAACACAAAGGAGACACGTGACGCAAAAGCCCAACAGAAGCACAGAACAGAAATAACCAGAACAGAAACAAACAGAACAGGGCATCAAAAACAGAAAAACGGTCACAAAAGCTTTGATGAAGAGAACAAACCTTTATAAATGTTAATGTGGTATTATGTCGGTTGTCAAAAAATACTAATATATAGTGTCTTGTATATATTTTCACTGTATATGGTGTCACTTATGTAGACAACAGTCTTCATTCCTAATTAGAGTATTAATAATTCATATTTTTTGTTATCTTTTTTGTTATTTCCAGGCAATGCAATGTTCGGTGTAGAAAAAAATGTGAGCTGTTCAATATTTACCAGGTATTGCAGTCAACTTTGATGGAATCTCCAGGTTGGTGAAGAACACCATTGTGGACACAAGGACACAGTTCCTCTTTAATGCAGTTTCCTTTCCCATCAGACACGAGTCCAGAAGGACACACACAGCCTGAGATACACTCTGTACTGATCTGTTGGAGAACAGTTTCATGTTAGTGTGTATATTAGTCGACTAGTCATTTGAACACTCATTGGCGTCCAACACTGAGCAACTTTTATTAAAGTTCTCTGTAACATTAACAGTCAACATGACAATTAAACAAAACAAAACAAAACAAGACAAAGGCTGATACCTTGAATTATCTGGAAATTTAAGAAAATGGGAACAGCTTAAACGCAGCAGCCACTCCGCTCCTCTGGACTGGATGACTCCCTGCAGTGCTAGCATTAGCCATATTAGCTAGCGGAGCCATTTCAGATGCAGAGCGCCGGTTCTGTTACTGTACTTTAACACAGACTTGCACGTCTCCGTGCTGTTTGTGTGTCTAGAGTGAGAATCTCCACACATGTGATGTGTGTCTGTCTTCTCTGCTGCATGTCTCTCTTTGTCTTGTTGTGGTCTCATGTTTAGATTCCCAAAGTTACGCGCCTTTTTATGAAGGCACTATAATAATTGGTTAAACCAAGGAACGTGTATCAGTGAAGCCAATCAGAGGCAGAGGTTGTGTACACAAGTGAGCGCACAGAGAAAAAAAACACTTCTCTGAGGGGGCGTTGACTTGTGCCTCAGAAGTTGACTAGTCGAATTTTGTGTTAATGCCCTTGCACAAAATCTATGCAAAGCATGGTTAGGGAGTTGCCCTTGTGATTGGAAGGTTGTGGGTTCAAATCCCAGGACTGCCAGTGGCACCACTGAGGTTGCTTTAAGCAAGGCACCGTCCCCACACTCTGCTCCCCGGGCGTGTGTTCCTGGCTGTCCACTGCTTTACTTGGTGAATGTGTTAAATACAGAGAAAGAATTTGACACTGTTTACACTGTGTGCTGTGGTGTGTTCATGTATGACAAAAATGGCCACTTCACTTTAATTTGCTGATGAGGCTTATTCTGGTTGTGTCACAGTTGGGAGTGCTGTTCTCTGCCATGCTGAACTCCACCAAACTGAAGCCCAACCAACTGGACTCCAGCTTCTTCGTCGCCATGGGATATATCATTTGTGGAATCGACGTTGCCGTCATCCGCAGTCTCAGTCCTGTAGAGTTTAGGTGGGATTGTATATCTTTTTGAGAAATATATTTTTACTACTAATATTTTTTATCTTAATTATAGCTTGTTGAGAAATGTGAAAGAAAAAAAACTATAATGCAATATAATACATGTGTATAGTAGTAATGAGTGATTATTAGATTTCATTCTTTATTAGCAATTTAAGCTCTGAATCAGAGACTATATGAAAAATCATCCTGTGTGCTCTGGCAGTATGGCAGTACTCTGGCTGGGGCGTCTGAACTTATCCTGCTCTGAGGACCAGCTGCAGGCCTTTATAGGGCTGCTCAGCCACAGTCTGTCGTTTGGGTCAATTAGCACGTGGGGGCCAGAGGTCTTCATTGAGATCGGAGCCTTTGCAGGTAAATGCCCTTTTAACTGAATAAAACGCAGTGCTCTGAATGAAGATGGTCGGAAGAGGCGCCGGTTCGAGACCCTGTTGTGAACAGGGAAGATGCCCCTGCGATCAGAAGGTTGTGGGGTTGAATCCCAGGGCTGCTAGTGGTATCATTGGGGTACCCTTGAACAAGGTACTGAAGTGAGTTGCCCTTGCGATCAGAAGGTTGTGGGTTTGAATCCCAGGACTGCTAGTGGCACCACTGAAATACCTTTGAGCAAGATACCGTCCCCATACCCTGCTTCCCCCTCACACACAAACTTTGCCCCAGACGCCCCCCTGTTGTTCACAACTCACTGCTGCACTTAAATTAATAGAAAGACTTTCACACTGTTCACTCTATATGCTGTGTTGTGTGTTCACACGTGAAACTTTACTTTATGTTTATCCATGTTATATAAAGGATTTCACAATGTGACACACTGTTACCGCATCTCCATCGTTCCTCCATAGCTGGGATTCAAGACCTGGCCATGTCTGCCCTGGTGAAGGAGCAGATCGAAGGAATCACCCCCCTCGCCATGTCTCTCATTCCAGCAAAAAAATTTGCGGTGAGTGGCTCAATCATTGTGCTGAAAGTGCATTGTTTGCATTGTGGAACTAGGCCAGTTTATTCACTTTCCTTCTCTGTTTCACATGATTAGATCCTGCACATAATAATGATGATTTAGCACCAATACGAAATTACACAATATTCTCACAGCAAAACTCCTGACTTAAGAGAGAATATTAGGTGGTGGTGTAACGTATCTCACCTCTTTGGTTGAATTCTCTTTCTTGGTTCTCTGTCCCCATCTGTAGGTTGTATTCAGCCCAGCCCAGATCAGCTGGTTTTCTTACGATCAGGCAGCAGCCGTCACTCCGGCCCAACATTCAGCGCTGAGTGTGCTACAGGAGACAGCTCTCTCCATGGTTCTCAGCCTAGGAGAAGACAAACCTGTGGATTTTAGAGGTATTTCATTTTTAGTATCTGTCTGTCTGTCTGTCTGTCTGTCACAGCAGTTAAAATCGCCCACTGCCTTGTACAGCGTGTGGGCATTTCAGTTAACATTAAACTAGTTATTATTATTGTAAAGGTAAACTTGTAATAACAATAACATGAGCACTTTGTTTACTCTTGAGCTACTTTAGACAGGCTATGTTCACATTATAAGTCTGATTAATCTGGATTTCATGCTCAGATCTGGTCTTTTTAACATGAGGGTTTACGTTTGTGTGGATAAGTGTCCCACAATGTGGCATAAGACGGCCCCGTAGTTCACTCTGAGTCAGGATTTTGCATGATTTTGAAAACTGCGATCAATAGGTCATGGGTTTGAATCCCAAGAACTGCCAGTAGCACCACTGAGGTTCCCTTGAGTAAGGCACGGTCCCCACACACTGCTCCCCGGGTGCTGTGTTCCTGGCTGCCCACTGCTTTGTTGGTTCATAGCCATGCATATTGGGCTAAAAGAGAGTCTTCTATACTGCCTTAACATGGGAAAAATTGTTGTACATAATAGATTTCTGTTGCCACAAGAATTTATATATGTGACCCGATCCGCTGTAATGAGTCAGAAGTCGACGTTATATTTATTTATACACGGGCCGATTATGTTGCAAAACATCGAAAAAATCGATTTTTCTTTTTTGGTCCCATATGAAAAAAAAGGTCTTCAAAATTAATCTCTCAAAGTTTCATCATGGAAATAATTGTGAAAATATACTTTTGGCTATTTAAGTTGAGTTGCAGGTCTCAAATCATACAAAAATAAGAATTATTTGATAAGTAATAAATATTTTGGAATAATTGATGCTTCAGTTTGATTTAATATGTTTTTCTAAGTATCTAAATGTCTGTAGTAAAATGTTGTTGTTGAATACTGGGTGCATCTCTTTGGATGCTATGGATTGTTAAAAGATATCAACAAAAAACTGACAAAAAATTTAAATGCGTTTTTTTTTTGGTTTTTCAGTTGGAAAGTGGTGCGGTGCTACCATAGTTCAAATGACTATAACTTGACAACCGTTTAAGATACAGCTTTGACCAAGATATCATTTTAAAGCGTATTTTCTCATCTTTCTAATGATGAAGGTTGGGTCACTGTGACTCATTTTGCCAGATCAGGTCACATATATATAAACCCTGGTACTGTGCTAAAGAATTGTTAACTAAATATTTATGGTTTGTGTTCACAGGCAGGTCATTTGGCGTAGCAACAACCCTCAGTCCCCTCTGCCATCTCTGCACTCTGCTGGTGTTGCTGTTGACGCTCCTCGCCCATGGTCCTCTCTGACAAGGACTCCTCCACTGTCCAACTTTCCTAAAGAAGTGCAATATTCTGCACGTTCTCTTAACAGCACTTTAAGCTGATCACTGAAATAGATTACTTCATGGAGCACAAAATGCAATATTATAATA
The DNA here is from genome assembly GCA_037974485.1 of Hemigrammopetersius urotaenia. NCBI lineage: Eukaryota > Metazoa > Chordata > Actinopteri > Characiformes > Alestidae > Hemigrammopetersius > Hemigrammopetersius urotaenia. The sequence goes on from JBBPDC010000023.1 coordinate 6,615,215, forward strand.
ACAGATCAGCCTTTTTATTAATTAATTTATTTCCTTTATTTATTTTCTGATAATTCAGGTGTAATTAGGGTCTAAATCAGAGAAGTAACTTTAAGATTACATTTCACTGTGGGACCAGTTAATATTATTGTAAGTGTATTGTTTCTGCAGAATAAGAAGTACGGATGTGGAGACTGCTTTTATTAATAAATTCCCAAAATAAATGCATCACAGGGATATGAAAGAATCCACCAACCCCACTGTAATCTTCTATAGTTAATCTAAGATGCGTACATTGTTTAGTGTCTGTATGACACAAGCCTAAAAGCTTGCACTTATATGGACAAAAGTATTGGGACTTTTGGGCTCCTTACTTCCAGTGAAGGACAATCTTAATGCTTCAGCAGACCAAGACATTTTGGACAGCACCATGCTTCCAATTTTGTGGACCCAGTTTGGAGAAGAACCTTTTCTACTCCAGCATGACTGTGTCCCAGTGCACAAAGCGAGCTCCATTAAGACATGGCTGGAGGAGTTCAGTGTGGAAGAACTGGACTGATCCACACAGAGTCCTGACCTCAACCCCATCCAGCATCTTTGGGATGAACTGTAACGGAGATTGTGATTCAGACCTTCTCATCCAACATCAGTGTCTGACCTCATAAATGCTCTACAGAATGAATGAACACAAATTCCCACAGAAACTCAAAAATCATGAGGAAAGTCTTCCAAGGAGAGTGGAAGCTGTTATAGCTGCAAAGAGGGACCGACTGCATATTAAAGTCTATGGATTTGAATGCAGTGTCATTAAAGTCCCTGTTGGTTTAATGGTCAGGCGTCCCGATACTTCTGTGCATATAGTGTAGTGTAGCTCTCTGAACTCACAGAAATTTGTCTGAAGCTGCTGAGTTCTGTCCAAGCTGTCTAACAAACCAATGTGTCACTTATATTCTGTTTAAATTAGCTCTGCACAGCACATTCGAGTGTTTGTCCTGATCTAACACACCAATTTAACCTCATTATTCATGAACTAATTTATTCAAACAAAGATGTTGGAGAATGAAGAACGGTCACAGGACTGGGATACACAGTTAAAGTGTACTTTACATGTTTCATAATGTGATCATTTTATCCTTTTGAATTTGTACTGTTGTGAATTTATGATGGCTTAATGAGTCATCAGATAATTAAAGGGTGCACACAAAAGGTGTCATGTTTGATTTCCAGTGCAAGAGGCTGAATCTCATATACCTCGCTATGACTGCAGTATGTGAAAGGATGGCTGCCTTCTAAACCCTAAATGAAGCTCTAAAAAAAGTTTACTGCACAGATGAATCAGTTCAGCCTACTCAAGTACTTAGTTTAGTACTGAGACCAGAGTATTCAGACACTTTTTACTGTACAGTGCATATCAGCTTCAAATGTGCACGTCTTTTGTGTTTTTTCTAATGCTGGGAAACAATTAAACATTTTAATCGCATTGTTTCCGCATGGATGTTATATGCAAAATTAAATAATTCAAAGTAGTGTATTTGTGCACTTTTATTTTATAAGTACTGCTTTATGAACAAAAGTACAATAACATTTGGTTTGCAAACGCTTATAATCACAGCAGCTTTCCCTTTAACACAGTTACAGTTTAAATATTTCAGCTTAAACATTTATGTTTGCACCTTTAGGGCATTCACGTTTTATCTAGTTTATTATAGAAAAACAAGTTCCCCTCAGAGTCCAGAACATGGGATGAGGAACCATTATAGCAGCTACAAAAAGAGGACCAACTCCTTATGAAAGTGTGGGTCTGAATATAATGTCGTTGAAGTCCCTTTTGGTGTAATGGTCAGACGTCCCATTACTTTTGTCCATATTGTTTTTTTTCACCATAAAACTGGCCCGAAAAAACTCCGTCTGACAAGTCTTTCTTTAGTGCTGTCGACCTCCGTGGTGCATATTATTGACACGCATTTATTGAAATAAAAGAAGATAAGCTGTGAATACGTACATAATTTGTGAACACTTTGGTTTGCAAATAACTTGAATACTTTATATTTGTCGTTAAAAATTATAATTTCCTTTATCTGTCTTTATGTAACAGGGGTCACCACTAGATCATAGTATCATGATATTTCTCAGCTCAATATTGATAGCAGCATCAACCAGGGTTATCCTTGAACAGGGTCATAGGGGTTGTTAGAGTCTATCCCACACTCTGGACAGATCACCAGTCAAGTATCTGTATTTATTTAGTTAATAGTGTTTAATACTTTTAAGTTAACGGAATATTCTTGTATTTTGGCGCCACAGAAACTGGAAAGTAAGTTAGTCGCTAAGACAGCTGCAGAATTTGAACACATTTCATGCAGTCTACTGCATCAATTTCTATGTACCGTTCAATGAAAACACACTTATGTTTAAATGAACAGAAACTATAGTCAAAGCTGTAATTAAAACAGATTCTCCTGTCCTTATTTTGTTAGAAGTGTTTGGACAGAAGAAGTGTCCTACACAGAAGTCTAATTGTCTCAACCCTGGTCCAGGAGTCCTGCTCCACCACACCTGATCCAACTAATCACCTCGTTAACAAGCCCATCTGTGCTGAAGTGGTTTCTTAAAGAAGGGAAAGAGCTTAAACATGCAGAGCAGGGTGTACTCCAGAACCAAGGTTGGAAAAATACTGGAATATCTTAATCTTCTCAGTCTTATTCCTGGAGCACTGCTGCCCTCCAGACTGTGGTGTTTTCCTTCTAACATGGCTTCCCAATCCTGTTACTGGATGCCACTGCGGCACTTATTTAAGAAAGGAACTTCAACACAGTAAGGGCGTTAGGAGCTGATTAGTTGGAGCAATGAAAACACTCTGCAGGAGCAGGACTTGTTAACACCTCTAACAAACCCATTTCCTCTCAATCCCATTTCCCCTCAACAGCTCGTTAACTGGTTCTGTGCTGGAAGAAGGTCTGCTGTACCACCAGGTGCTCATCACCCCTCCTCCTGGAGATCCACCTTCTAGCACACAAATTAATCTCATCCGGCCAATCGCGATCTTCAGAAGAGCATAATGAGCTGGGAGATGTACATCAGGTGCTCCACTGGAACGCTGAGCTCCTAAGACTGATCTAAAACAGTTCAAGGGTCCTTTTGTCATCAGCAGGTGTGAATACACAGATAGTTTGAAGAGATATTTCTCCATGGACCACAGTGCAACATATATCAACATTCAAACAGTGTTTTCCAGTTCCTGTGTCGCACTGTCTGCACATCTGAGCCTTATCACTGCTTCTAACATATGAGATCCAACTAATTATCAAGCCCTTACTGTGCTGAAGTGGGTTTGGTTAAGAAGGGAAGACACCACATTTACGGCATTTAGCAGACGTTTTTATCCTAAGCGACTTCCATTCTCTAGCTACAGGGAGCAGTCTCTCCCTGGAGCAACTTGGGGTTAAGGGTCTTGCTCAGGGTGATGTGCTGGAGGTAGGATTCGAACCTGTGACTTCTTGGTCTGGAGGCAAGTATCCTACCCACTGAGCTACCTCCACCCCTCCACTCCACACTAAAAGGACCAGGATTGGCAAAAAGAAAAGTCCCACGTTATTGGATAGACGCAATAGATCACTGTCTGACCAAACAGTCTTGTAAATGTGATGTGTGAAGAACGTTTTAAAGGTCTTTGTGTAATATAAAGATGTCCATTACATTATATGGAGGTTCTTCAAACTTTACTGACATCTTGTTTACAAAAGTGTTTCTCTAAAGAACAATTAGTTGAAAGGTTCTTTGGGGAAGCCAGAAAAGTTCAAGCAAAGATCACTTTCTGTGAGTTTATAAAATATAAAATGAATTGGTGAAAAGGTAAATGCTCCATTCTTATATGTGCTGATTTCAGTCTGAATTGAATAAAATATGTTCCCCAAAAAGGTCAGTGGTGCTTAAGCATAAGTTCTACACTCCTTGGGTACTTGGGAGACTTTGAGGCAAATCAACATTACTTTTGATTCAAACACATGATGCTGTCAGAGAAACAGGTGTATGATACAAATGGGGTCCTCACTGATGATCCACCAGCTGTAACCAAGCTGCTGCAGAAAACGTTGAAAGTCACTATAATCTTTACCTCATCCACCACTGATCTTATACAGAGCTCATAAAGTCATTGTTCTGTCAACAAGAAGCTAAAGCACCAGCCAGAGCACCAAAGAGGCAGCTCTTATAAACCTGTTAATTGTAGGTGGTTCAAATCAACAGTCCGTTAGCAATTTCCTCCAGAATCAAAAAAGATTCTTCTGATTATGATTCTGAGTCACTTACTCTGATTTCAGCCAGGACCATTTAAGAAAGAGCTCATAACAAAGCATGTTTTACCCAAGGTGGGTTTTTTCGATGGATACTTATCTTGGCATCTTCTATCAAGATTCCAGTCTTCAAGACAAACCCCCCCAAAAAAGCTTGACCTGCGTGAGAGGCTTGGTGGTCTAGTGGTAAAGTTCTCACCTCTAAAACCAGAGGGTCTTGGTTCAAGTCTTGCCAAACATTCATTAAAAATGATGGCAGGAACTAGCTTTTAAGACAGTTAAACCTAACAACCTTAAACAGTTGTGCGAAACAAGCTAGTCAGTTCGTTCCTACTGTCTAAAAGTTCGACGCCATTTTTCGACCAGTAAAACCCCCAGCTGTCTTTGGTTTCAGGCTCTATAACCCCAGTGTTTCATTGCTCAGGAGCCCGGGGGGGCCAACGCAAATGTTCCAACCCCTTTCTGAGGAATTGGTGTTTGTGGAGACCCCTGCCCAGGACTCGAACCCACAACTTCTGAATCTCGGAGGCCTCACTCTTACCACTGAGCCACAGAATCTCACAGCATGCAGACCTTTTTTTTTTTTAATTTGACCTTCAGATGAGGTCTGATGTTCAAAACGTAACACTAAAGGCACAGGTTAGATCTCCAGCCTCCTAGGCTTGGAGGCATTGCTCTTACCAATGAGCCACAAGATCCTACAGCTGACCTGCCTTTTTTGGAAATTTGACTTTCAGATAAGAGCTGATGTTCAGGACATAAAGCTAAAGGTTCTGATTTGAACCGTCAACTGCCAAGTCTTGGAGTCAACACTATTCCCACTGAGCCACAGGACCTCAGCAACTGTGTGCCTTTTTTTTAACATTTCACTTATAGATTAACTGTGACATACAAGACAAAAGCCAGACTAGATCCAGCAACCTTCTGTTCTCAAGCCCACTGCCAAAGCTGATGAGTTACTGGGTATGGGAACTGAGGCGGCATTTTTAAGATATTTGAGTTTCAGTTGAATGTGACTTGTAGGATATAAAAGAGACGCCCCCATAAGCTTCTATACTTGAACCCACAGTTTAATCCAGTGCACTATAGAGGCAGGCTGGGCATTGCTTTCATTTTTGGATATTTGACTTTCAGATGAGGGCTGATGTTCGACATCATAAAGTTAAAATGTTAGAATCGAACCCACAACCTCTGGATCTTGGAGGCGATGCTCATACCACCGAGCCACAGCATCTCCGAAAACTAAATTATTTAGAATTAAAATGCGTAAAAAAAAACAAACTGGGGGATTACAGTACACTGTACATATAATTATACATATGTATACACATACATACACATTAAGGCTGGGCAATGATTGTGATTAATCGTATTGATATACACAAAAAGCAAATAATTCATTCGAAATTAGTGTATTGTGCACTTTTATTTTTAAAGCACTGCTAAATGAACAAAAGCGCAATAACATTTGATTTGCAAGCACTTTAAACAAATAGCCGAGATGCATGCACTCACAAGCCCAAAAAACCAACTTATTTACTTAATGTCGGCATTAAGTAAATAATGCGTTAACGTGAGGGTAACGCATTAACATGTCCAGCCCTAGTTTTTTCACTTTATACTAGTAAATATGAATAAAAAGTGTGTATTCATTAGCGGAGTCAAGCAATTAAAAAATTAAAGAAAGAATTCCGGCACGAGTGAAGGAATAATCAATATTACAGACTTTCAATGTCTCTTTTATTCAATAACTGTTTCTATTATGACCTAATATGCTGAGGGAAAAACGATTCAGCAAGAACAATGACCAAATTAATCCCATCAATAAGGTGCAGTTTTAGACAATGTAATATAATCCGAATCACAACACTTTATTGATCCTAGAAGAAAATACTTATGTAATGACTGCAAAGTCACGGTAGCAAAACACACACATTTACCCTTGTACCCTTGTATAAATACCGAGGTCATTTTTTCAAATCCCCTCCACACACAGTAAAATGCAAGAAATAAATGCAAAAAGTGCTGTTTTTATTTTTTAATTATTCCTAAATGCCACAGTAAAAAATCTCCATATTGGGTCCAGACATAGTACGATAGCTACTGAACTGACCTGCAGTAGTTTGGTGATGGCCTTATCTAATTTAGGGATTTTATCATTCATCAAACATGAGGATGATTAATAAATAAATGCTGAAAGTGCTGTTTTTATTTTTGTATTATTCCTAAATGCCACAGTAAACAAAATCTCTATATCAGGTCCAGACAGAGTATAATAGCTACTGAACTGACATGCAGTGGTTTGGTGATGGCCTTATCT
>JBBPDC010000023.1:6621905-6648574 GCA_037974485.1 Hemigrammopetersius urotaenia
GCCAGTGCCATGCGCACGTAGCGGTGACATGTGGAGTGGCATATGCCCGTGGCACGGAAAGATTTTACTCCCTCTCCATAATTAGTTCCTTAGGTTTTTTGTTTTATCTTATAACTTACCCGGTGTAGAGACTGATATTTTCTTTTAATTTTTGAAACTTCCCACATTTTTAAATTGTATTTATTTATCACATTTAATATATCTATTTCTATATTTATTTTTATGTAAGACAAAATTTTGTCACTAAATAATAAAATGTAGTATATGGAAAGAAACTTTCGTTATTCCTAATCATTGAAAGCAGAAGACATACTAATTTGTCATTTTTCATGTAAGTCATAATGTTTAACTTTACAATGTTTCGATTATTTGTAAACATTTTGTAACTAAAGGCATACAAAGTTCCTTTTCGTCTCATGTCAGGAAGTAGTGATTGTCTTTCAAAAGAGCAAGTCCAAGCGTGGTCCAAGTTCTTTTGCTTCTTTCAGATTGGTGTTACGGTGCTTTCAAGGATCCAGGCCCGTGTTTTACATGAGACCAGGTCTGGTGATGGAATTCTCCTCAATGCCTGCTGTCCAGGCTGGGTCAGAACAGACATGGCTGGTCCGAATGCCACGAAAAGTCCAGAGGAAGGAGCTGAAACTCCTGTCTATCTGGCTCTGCTACCAGAAGGAGCCAAGGAACCACATGGACAGTTGGTTTGGGACAAAACAGTCCAGGAGTGGTAGAAAGATGAGATAAGATAAACGTTTATTAGTGACACAAGTGGGAAATTTGTTTTGCCATGGCAGAAAGTGGACAGTACAAAGTTAAAAATAAAGAAACAACAGAATAAAAATAAAATGGAGCAGCAATTTTTAAGCTGTAGTACTGTGACCAAGAACACAGTAAGTACGGTAAAATGAATTAAAACGGATCATTTTTAAATTTTTCCTCTCTCTTGTTTCATTTTTTCTGGTGAAAATAACGGCCATAATAGCTCCATGAAGTACTTGAAGGGAAACTAAACAGTAATAAAGGAAAGGGGAAAAATTTGACTACTTGTTGTTGTACATATCCGTAATAAAATGTTTACATGAAATGAAATCATTTCTGTCACTACCTTATTTGTGTCTCTCATGAAAACAGGGTAAAAAATATAAACACGTCAACAAAATCAGGCTTTATTGAAAATGGTATATTGGCTGGTTCAGCACTCCTCAAAACCCTCCCCCATGACTTGCAGGAAAGCAGATGTTGCATAACGTCTGTCTTGCCTGCCTTTAAAAGCAAATGAAAAGCCTGTAGAACCAGAACCCATACAGTCGCAGTATTTTGCAATAAATGTACTCTTACAGTATGGGGGGCAGAGCTTTTAGCCACTCTGCTCCCCAGCTCTGGAACTCACTACCACCTGACCACAGAAATATCAATTCACTATTACACTTTAAATCCACAGTCAAAACCCCTCTGTTAAAGTGTGCTTTCTCTCTCTGATTCTAGAGAGGTGCAGTGGTTTGTGGAACAAACAAGAAACGGCATTTGCACTGCTCAATGAAAAGCTTTGACAAGGGAGTAAAGAAAATAACATCTGCAGGACATTGTGCTGTTTTGTTTTCCACCAATTTGATATAACAAGTAAAACCAGTTCTCTGGAACCAAGCCTTTTGAAAGATATTTACAAAGGGCTTGATATTTTGATAAACAGTACTGGGATTACCTATAAAAGTAAGCCATAATGAGGACTTGTTTTTGGACTTTAGTTTTTAGTTGTATGTAGCACACAGTTATAAAAGGATGTATAAAACGACAAACATGAATTTCTAGAAACTCATTATGTTGTAATATCACAATTTTGTATAATATTATTTTTTGGACAGATGATGCAACTGGGTCATTCAAGCTGAGGTCATCACGTGCAACAACTTCTGGGGGACCCTGTGGGTGTGCCATTCTGAGGCCCAATGCTTGGGAGGGTAACGTGTCCAGCTTCGTCAGGAAGTAAGATGGCATCATCTTACTTGGCAGTTTCCCTGACCTGATCCAACTAATCAACCTGTTCAGAAGCTCTGGACTGGCTGAGTCAGACTGGATTATTATTATTATTAGGCAAAGGACTGGCACTAAAGATCTCCAGGATCTCCTGGGAGAGCCTGAGGTCAGTATTACAGCATTGCAGGTTATAATGGTATAATAAGTTAGTTATAGAAACTAACTTATGCAGCAGAGGGCAGCATAGGGCTGACAATCTCAAAATGTGTTTCTTCGGAATAGAAAGGGTCCTGAAAGAAATAAAGGAATTTCTTGCCTTTATCTTCATGCTGGGGTTTCAGTATTAAATAATCTTGAGGTGTGATTGCACACTGACACACCAACAAAGATTCTTTATCTGGTTGGTGGTTGTTTTTGATTATCTGATAAGAGGTATGGGAATATTTTTAGTATCAAGTTTCGGTTTTTATTTAAAGTGTAGGTTCTGTCAAAGGGTTGGTCAAACACTGCTTTTGGTATCTCAAAGGTAGTACACACACAAACACAAACACACACACACACACACACACACACTTATTCTACATGTCCCTAATAGTTTGCCATATGCCATTTATTTCAGGCTCTTTTTCTTGTGGTACAAGAGAGAAGCAGGAAAGGTTTTAGTTATTTTTATCGTTGATAAAACAGTGAGCCCAGAAGAAGGAGCTGAAACTCCAATCTACCTTGCTTAGTTGTTAGCAAGTTGTTTACACTTTGCATAGATAGTGAGTTTGCACCTACTCATTATAGTTACCAGTGGATGTTTTACCAAGGTCATTGTGTTCATTTCAGTATAATAACATTTTAGAACACTTTCAGTACATTGGCTTTTGTATAATTGTTATGCTGGTTTTGTACAGTTGTCACAGACATTCATAGTTTTATTATCACTTAACTAAATACATTCATTAATAAACACCTGAAATAAAAAAGATTCTCCAAAAATGTCTTCATAAGAAGGCAAAATTTGAAGTTAATGTAAAGAGTTTTAATTCCAAGTAATACATTACATGATATAAAGGACAGTTATGTAATGAAACAAAAACAAACACTGAAAAAAATGTAGGTGCTGTTATTTTTTTAGGGAAAAGATCTTAGTTTTCCTTAATCATCTTTTACATGCCTCAACACTTATCCGGTTGTTAAGTAATTTCAATGTGACTTGCTTATTTGATTTGATAGTATTTTATAATGCTAGCTATAAAAATGAGAACTGGTCCATTGTTCAGGTTAAAAATTATGGCAACAATCTTTATGCTTGAATTCAGTGAACACTTGCTCACAGAATGCAAGCTGATGTATGAAGATTTATGCATGCAGTTTGGACATCAAACAAGTCTTGGCTGATCAACCTTTGGAGTAAAAGGAAAATTATTGCCATTTTTTCCCCATTCATATCAGTACACAGCATGATCTGCACTGTTGACAGGATATTTTGTTTCCTGAACACCTGGAACAGATGTAGGGATAGGCTATTTAATGTTATTTTAATACCTCTCTTTGAGAGAGAGCTACAATAGAACAACAACACAGTTTATGAATCATCATTTAAAATACTAGTTTAGAAAGGGAAACAGAGTACAGTAAACTCTGTAAAGGAATGGAATGATAAAAATAAGTAGTGTGTGTGTGTGTGTGTGTGTGTGTGTGTGTGTGTGTGTGTGTGTGTGTGTGTGTGTGTGTGTGTATTTTAACACATATACAAACTTAACACAAAAAATGACCCAAGCAAAGGCTTTGATCCGAAACAATAATGTTATCTTTCAGAGCAATGTCTGTGTGTTGGTCTTTTTGTGAAGGATAGAATATAATGCTGACAATATCTTTTGCTATGCCCAGATACAAGCAAAACTAAAACACTGTACACTCAGCTCAGCTTAATACAGAGCTGTCAACGCAATAATCTCCAGACAGAAAAAACACACAGGGAAGTTCTTTGTTTTTTGCACATATCAATTGCAAGTTATGCAAGCTTTAGGGTGACACTTCACATTAAAGGTAGAAAATTAAAATTAAAATGAGCTATGTTATTGGTTAACCATGCCAAGACCCACATTTAGAGGTAATGTTTGTTCCGAGACATACAAAATATTTCTAATTTGTTTAAATTTAGTTGTCATATATAATCTACATAAGCACTATATTCTGATCTCTGTTGCTTTAGCAAAATGATAAGGAACTGCCTTGAATTACCATGCACTCATGAAAAAAGACGCAAGGAACCAGTTCTTCAAAACCCAGTCAATGCCACACTGTGACCCACCAATGGGTTGCAACCACAGAGTTTATTATTTAACTGGTTTAATATGAAAAAATCATTTAAATTGTTGACTGATTAGCCTAGTTATGTACAGTTGTTGATTTTATAAATGAATAACATTATCAATTGACATTTTGAGGGGAAAAAAAATTGGATCCCAAAAATTCTATGTTTTGTTAATGTTTTATTGAAGTTCCACACCAGGTAAGTATCAATTAAAATATTAGTAACTAGTAATAGCTAAATCATCCATAGCATAATTAACAGCAAAATTTAAATCATGTCTTTACTTAAACGGAAACAATGTAATAGAAAGTAATGGGTAATTAACAATAAGTAACACTGTGTTCCATTCTAAGATGCACAATGGAGGAAATGAGAAAAAAATAAATAGAAAATGAGACTGAGACAGACACAGTAATCACTTAAGGTAACTGGCAGTATATTAGTGGCAACAGTTAGTTTTTAGCATTTAATAAATATGTTGTTGTTGATAATACACTAAGCTATCTGATACACTAATAAATCGATAATAATAGGTAATCAATGTTGTTACTGTTCATGTAAAGTATTACCCAAACATTTGAATACTAGGTCTAGGTATTAGGTTAATGATTATGAATTGTCCATATTTTCAAGCATAAACATAGAGTCCAGCATCAGCGCAGTCTACAGGCATAAAATGTATTATATACCTGCAGCCACCTGTTGTAAACGGCTGTTTACATTATGAAGGCCACAGAAATGTTGACATAGCTTGTTGACCCCAAAAACAATATTTCTGACATAAAACCAACTCCAAACAGTTGTTTGTTAATAAACAATTCCATTATTATTATAAACAGAGTAAAAATATGTTATGTCTAGATCCAGTTGTACCAGTTAATAGGTTATTTGAATACATTTTACCTATAACAATAATTTTCACATTTCACATAAGCGGCTAAAACGCTGAAATCTTAGGTTTAAAGAATAAAAAAACAAAAAATAACTGAACACAATTTTACTGCCCGTTAATTTGTATTCTTCTTCTGTACCTTCCGTTTCCCTCCCGTATATATGGCTCCTCCCCAATCGACTCAGCAAGGAGATTCTGAAAACTGCTCCGTTCAGCTACATTTGCAGGTGTTCACAATCATATTGGACAGTTGTTCTACCTGTGCAGTTTGCATCCCAGAAAAAAAGATCAAGATATAATGCAAAGTTTACTTTAGCAGTAGAATATAAAGTGCTATGGTACTAACCTTATATTGCCTTCCCACATAGTAGAGAATATTTAACGGTCCCAGAACCTGGGGCACACAGCAGGGCTGGGCTGATGCTCCGGGATTATGATGCTTATACAGTGCCAGTACCTATCAAAATCAAATTGATGCATTTTTGTGGTGGAAATGTAACAACAAGCTATTATTAATTCACAAAATACAAAAGATGAAGATTTTTGTTAGACCTTAAAACAAATCCATCTCTTGCAGATGCTCTAAATGAATATAGCTATATAAGTAATTTAGAGGCACATACACAGACTGTGTGCTTGTTGCATATAGATTGCTGTTACAAGAAGCCTGCTTACATGGAGAAGACGCTGTTTCATGTATAATAGCTGCACTTATTAATAGGTCATTTACACCATTTCCCTTTACCCCAAGCATTTTTAATTAGTTAAAACGTGCTAGCTGCCCAATTGATGCACATTTCCATTATTTATCAGTCATTTTAACATTGCATAGAAAAGCTTAGCATAACCTAATTTTAAAACTAAAGAAATAAACTTTGACCATCAAACATGTCTTGACTAAACAATTATTAGAAAAAAAAAGATGTGTCTCTCTGAGGATACACTAGCGGTGTCTCGTAGATTTTGCCTCTTGTAAATCCAAATAAAGCATTAAAATGTTATTGTGTTACCTGTGTATACTTATTTTCTGTGTTCCAGACATAGGAGCAGGAACCAATGCAGTAGTTGGCATAGTAGCCAGTAGGTTCATGTATCCATTTCCAGCCTAAGTCCTTTCGGAAGTCTATATAAAGTCTCCTCACACAACAATTCTCTGACTGCCTGCATGAAACATTAAAGTGTGACATGTAGGAAACAGGGAGGCTTCTAAAATTGAAAGAAAACAGTTGACACAAAGCAACACAGAACAGATGAGCTGTCACACACCAAAGCAAACACACATTTTTATAGAAAGTAAAAAAAGGTCTCAACTCAGAACAATCTTCATCTGCCGTAGCTTGACGCTTTTTTCTTGAGCTGAGATGACTGTGGCGCTCCACTGGAAGCGACATCACAAGTATATGTGGCTTCTGCATTCTGGACTGTAAGGCCGCTCTGTCTCCCCTGTCATTGGGTATCCCTATATTTACATGGATCAAGACATTTTTTTAAGAAAATATCACACATATATAAAATATTCAATTCCAGTTTACATTCTGGTAAACTGTGTGGTCAAATACCAGCACACCTGCGTTCATGTCTAGTGGGGGGGGAAATCAGCAACCAGTTAATTCCACCACTGAGGTTGATGGCATAAGTTAGGAATTTTTTTGACAGATTGCACCACTGACTGCTGCCAGGAGATTTAGCTCTGCCTGGAGTTATGCATTTTGTGGACTATGCATACTATGCATAATTGTCACGGCTTGGCCAGTGGCCGGTAGGGGCCACTGTTTTGTGTTTGTTTTTGAGGACTTTTATTTTGACTTTCATGTCTGTCACGTGTCACGGTTTTCACCTGCTTTGTGTTGTGCGCTGATTATGTCTTGTATTTAAGTTCTGTCTGTGTGTACCACAGACATCGGTCCATCGCCAAGATCACATTTCTGTTCATGTTCTGTATCAGCCCTTGAGCCAGGTTGTTTTCCCGTTTCACGTTCATGTCAATAAAGAAATCTGAGTTCATGGATGCCTGCCTGCCTGTCTGTCTCCGAGGTAAATCACGGAAGCGGGTTCACCCCCTCTTCCGTGACAATAATGCATAAGGGACAGCGGCTCTCACAAGCTCTTGCACAGGATGGAGCAATGAGATTATTGGCAGTACCCACAGTTTACTCAGAAAAGCATTTTGTGGTATAATTTATAACTGTAATGACTCACATCTTATAACAGGTGACCCACCTCTACTTAAAAGCACTATTTTAACTATCTGTCTATCTGTCTTCATATCACAAACCTGATATTTGGAAGTAAGTTTTGGTTTCACCGCAAACACAGGATAACTTCACCTGGAACGCCTGTTCCGTCTCTGTGCCAGAAAAAGAATTCAAGATTTGTTTTTACATTTTCTTTTGATCCTTTAACCACACTGAAAGGTGTGGATTTTTTTCCCTTGAAATCTTTCATGACAGAACATGAGACACTGCGTGACAACCTTTACCGGTATAACTCACCAGGTTTTTGCAGCCATTCATTCACAGTGTGTGTCACATCAAAAGACAACCACTTGTCATTGGAAGTTTGGTTGATAAAATGCGAAAACAAGTAGCGAGCCTTGTCCTCAGCACCTTGGTACAGCTCTATCCTCTGGTCTGTATCTGGAAGTATTTTAACATCTTTTATAAGAAGAAACAGCTTTGCTTGGGAGACCATACGGTCTGCGCCCAAAACGTCCTTCATTGCAGTGATGTTGAACAGCATTGTGCTGTTAGCATCTGAAAAAAAAAACAGCATGATCAACAGGATGTCTCAGATAATCCACTATAATGAAGATAATGGATTAATACTGTTCAGCCAAGTCTGCCTCATCTAAAACTTTCAGTCAGTCTTAGTCTGCTTTGCAGTTACATAAGACCATGTGCTCCACTGCACAGCTGGCATCATACATATATTTGATTCCTTGTATTAAGTTTAATGCTTAAAACACTGCCAGCGACTTCCAGGCTTCTCTCTTCTCTATTACTGTTTCTTAGTTCAGGAAAACTTCAATCATGCAGCCATCAATCTTTATTTTGATTAAGCTAACGACAAGCCTAAATAGGCCTACTGTACATCCAAAAAAGGATAAAGAGAAAATCTGTTCTTAATGAATGCCAGAAATGTGTATAAACAAAAACATTTGTCCTAAAATGAAAGACATAGATGTTGCCATTTGTGTTTTACACACAAATACAGTCACCAGCCTAAAGCTCAGAACAAACCTTTTTACAAGAGGTCGACCAATTATCTGTCTGGTCGATTAATTAGGCCGATATTTGGCAATTTTTACATTATCGGCATTGGCCGAAATACATCACAGGGCAGCATCCAATCAGCAGCAAGGAAATAATGTTCTCAGATTGGCTACGTTCAAACTTCCCATCTCTGACTACAATGGTAGTATCCCAAGACACGCTTTCTTTGTGTTCTCTTACCGCTAGCAAAGTAAATTACAACTCACTCACTCACGCGCCGCAGCAGCATCTTGCTTAAAGAGCTGTTCAGGAAGATACTGAAGACAACTAAATGCTTAAATGCATGGTTACACTTAACAATGACTGATGCTGTAAAACTTCCCATCTCCGAGTACAACGGTATTTCACCATTCCAGGATTCACTTTCTTTGTGTTCTCTGGACAGTACAAAAAAACAAATAGTATTTTATATGGAAATGTAGCTGATTTTATGTTTATATTTATGTTACAAAATTAGTAAAAAATTTTCTTAATAATTTAGCACTAAAATGCATGAAAAAATATGTATTGCCATGAAAAAAGCTGTGACGTCTGAGCCTCATCCATCACTCCCCCTGGTCCTCAAGCTGGTTGATTATGTTTGGGTGCGGCGTTATACCAAGTTTGAGGTACAAAGTAGCCTACAGTTAGCTTACTACTAGCAAAGCTGCCTACAACTCATGCACTCACTCACTCACATTCCACAGTAGCATCATCATGCTTAAAGACAGAGCTGCTCAGGATGATATTGAAGAAAACTAAACACTTAAATGCATGGTTACACTTAGCAATGATTGATGCTGTAAATGTCATTTATAAATGAATATCTTTCACATGTAAAAGTGGAAAATTGAACATTTTGAGAAATATACATATGATTGAATGCAGTTAGCTCTCCTCATTCAACATGCCTGGGTCAGGCTTTCACAACTTAATCGCTAGTGATTTGTGTAGTCCTTGAATAGCAGGCTGTGTGAACATTTTTTTATCATTAGATTATGACCATTTGGCATGAAACTGTGTCTGTCAAAAACATTATTATTATTACTATTATTATTATTACACAGGTCAACAGGTTCAACAGGACAAAATCATCAGAGATAAATTTATGTTGGTTTTGTAGTGTTTTTCATGCTGATTTGAAATCTATGTTTAGTTAGCAAAATCACTAAAAAGCATTCTGTCAATCAGTTTGAGAACTTCTTTTGTATCTGTGTTTATTTAACATTGTTTTACATTACAGAGCGGAGTGGAGACATAGACTGTGAGGAAACATGTCTTTATACATTAAAGGATCCATATCATGGAAATGTTCCTGACTTTAGCTCCACCCACTCACACAGACAATGTAAGAGTATATAAAATATATGAATGTTTTAGCATGGACTGATTTTTAGAATGCTGTAGAATGCTGGTCTGCTGCAAACAAATTGCCTTCGGGAAATAAATAAAGATGAACTCAAATGAAATGAACTAAATCAGGCACATTACAGGACAGGCAGTCAGGGTCATTTAGACATGTCAGTCTTAAATAAGGAAATTAGAAAAACAGCCAGTTTTATTGGAAAGAGTAAAGACAGGTTGAAAAAGGGACATGTAAAATATATTTGATTAATTTTGATGCATAAATACGTTCAGTTGTTAAAAAAAAAAAACAAGACAGAAGTGATGGGTGAATTGTAGGTTGGGCAGCAAGCCCACAGTCCGCCGTCTCTGCAAGTCTCAGCCAGAATTATCCCTATATCTGACAGTAATTACACACTGGCCATGCCTCTGAGGAAACGATCCATCTTACGACACCACACCACCACACAGCACCACACTAATCCTCCCTGCTTTAAATCTTCAAGCAGGAGGGTTTCCGTGACTCTCTATTGCAGTGTCTTAATACAAGGGCACACATTTCAAGAGGCTCACTGTACAGACATGTAATGACAGAACAGGCAGATCACAACATGAAAGTGGAGGAAATTATAAGAGTACGTGGAGGAAAGCACACAGTCAGTCTTAAAGACTAAGAAGTGAACAGTCAACACTGTTGGTGGTTTTCCAGAGTTGTCAGTTCAGAAAACCAGTACCAAAATAACCTCATGCATACCAAAACCCAGACTATTGGCCCAAATTAAACACATTCTAAAACAAACCCAAATACTGAGCCACAAGTCAAGCATCTAAATGATCTTGTTTTATGAAATGATGTGAACGCTGGTTATTTGTACCTCATGATACTTGACAGTATTCACTCAGTTTAAATTTGTGAATAATAAGAACAATAACAACAATAACAACAACAGTAATAATAATAATAATAATAACACATTTGCTATGTTCACAAATCTCATGCAGTTAGATGTATGTGTGTATTTATTTATCATAATTTTAGCCACTGTCAACACAAATTAAATTCCGTGAACATGTCAAATTACACTGGAGTGCTCTTTACAGCATAAATTTAGATACAATTCTCTGTATACATCAGAGTATGAAGTTTTATGACTGCTTTTTTGTGGTGTTTCTAATTATGACATTCATAAGCAAATGACACAGAACAGCATTACAGAGATAACTGAGGTGATGGACATAGGCTCAAAGATAGAGAGGCCAAGTTGCCCAGAATACTCTCAATGCAGGATTTGTGTCACCCCCAGCACCCTCTGTATTTCCTTCCTGTTTTTGAATTGCAACACACCCTTAAGAAAGAAAAAAAGTATGGTAACTAATGGTTAAATTGTGTATTATTTATGAGCTCAGTTTTTTGTTCTTTATACAACTTTGAATTCCCCCCTAGCTTTTGGTCAAGATTCAAATGCCAGTTATAATGAAAGATACCTGATCTTTGTATTATATGGTATATGCATATACGTCATAGTGGCACAGCCATGGCACCAAGATATACTCACGCCGGGTCATGTTGAACCTGTGAACCTCTTTGGCATAGTACTCCTCCTCCTCCTCTCTCTCTGGAGAAGGCGAGCTGTTAGTATTCTGCTCCACTGTGCTGTTGTAGACCGACAGCACATCTGCCGGCACCTCTTCTACCTCATCATCGTCCATCTCTGGCTCCTTGGCCATCCGCAGCTTGCTGAGGATCTGCCCTCGGATGGCCTCAATGCGCTTCCTTTTCACCAGCTCCAGGTTCAAAGGTTTGCATGTTGACAAAGCACCAGTGTAGGACATGCACTCCAGCAGGCACAGCAATGCCAGAATCAAAGCCTGCGTCCTCATTGTCCACAGACGCGCACAGGAATGTCGTATTTAGGCCCCAGAGAAAGCTCAGAACGTCAAGAGTGAAAATGAACTGCTGTAGGCTAGAAGCATATGCTGGTTCCACTTCAGTATTCCAACCAAAAAATTTCCATTGGCCAGTGGCGCCTTTGCTTGAGTTCCAAACTCTAGGGTCAGGATCAGAGTCACTACACCACGGAGAAATTGCTGCCCATATCTGTCTTGCTGGCAGCCAGCCTCGCTGAGTCTGACAAACACACAACTCCCAAATGAAGTCTCAGGGATCCAGCAAACTGCCACACAATGAACTACAGACAACCTTGAAAAGGAACCTCAGTTACCGCACATTATTTACGCTACATGTGGCACATCGAACTGCCTTTGTGAAACGATTCTGTCCTCTGAAATACATAATTCTACATGATAGCCAATTGGAGCTGCTTCCTGGCTTTGCAGGCCCAACTTTGGTCTAAACTCAAGGAGCGAACGATGAAAAGGAAGAAGGACAGCTTAACAAAATGAAAGAACTTTGCTTTCACTGCAAAGCAATTTCCTCATCAGAGCTAAAACACTATCTTAAAAAGGGGTCTAGTGTGCCACACAGAGTGCTGGACAAAAATTACCAAATGTACAGCATACTTGCACTCACATCAAACCAACATAGTTTCCACCACTATTAGATGATTCCGTAATGAAACACAAAACCGGCACTAGATTGAAAATGTTTGCCTGCAATAGAGGTCACAGCATTAAAATATCTTGTCCACAGGGTACTACAATACATGCTTCCTCAAACCAGATCAAATCAAATCCATTTAACTTAGCTGTTAATGTGACTCCCAGTCTGGTTTCCAGAAGGTAGATTCAGCTCCCCCCATCCCCTCAATGGGAAGTATCCTCATTTCAAGCGGTGTACAGTAGTCTCCCAAGAAAGCAGAGGTTTTCCACAGAGAATTAATGGAGACACCCAAACATTACACCAGCTGCACGCACACCAATATAAGCCTTCCGCTCAAAGGAGTCTCTTTATCACCCTCCCCTTCCCTTATTTTTTCTCATCAGCCACTGGTTCAAAAACGAAGAGGAACTTAGATGTAAACAGGACAGGATAACAATACACCAGTGTGCTAGCGTAAACCATCTAAAATCATTACTTTGCTTCTCAGACAGAGTGATTTCTACTGCCTGATGGGCCGTGTTAAAAGGTGGTAAAGTTAATGCAGCAAAAGCTGTGAAACTTTCTCGTGTAGATTAATTTAAGAAGGCCAAGCATATCAAACACTCTGCTTCTTTTGCTTTGCATGTCACACTGCTTAATACCAATCAGACATTGTTTGTTTTTTTCACTCTCACTTGTCACTGCTTACAGAAGACGAGAATGATTTGTGAGAGCATAATGTTCCTTGCAGGACAACTTAGTTAACCACAACCGTTTTTCAGCTTTCTTTCGCCCTGCTTAAACACAGAGACATTTTCCACGCAGGAAATGAGCACACACAACATCTGCAACAGATCAAAAGGGTGACATTTGTATTATCCTCATCAGAACATAGTGCAGTGTACATGTGCAAAGTAAAAGTGGAACACATTATATTTAATTAAACATAGTGCATATAATTAGTCACAATTACACTTAACATTTGTATTCTCCTTTATCAGTTCTAGTAAAACCTGTTGTGTAAATGCAATTAAAAAAAAATCAGATATAAAATAGGCCGTACAAAAAACAAATCAAAGCCCTGAAGTGAGCATTATCAATCACACTTGGATAAAAAAAAATTAGGATCAATCACTGCATTACTTATTACAAATGTAGTACATTTCAATTCAATCCACATCAAATTCCTATCAAATGTCACTGTCTATTTCTACATTGTTCTATTTTTTTTTATTTAAATGTCACACTCTCAGCTCTCCACGCCGTATCTGTCAAAATGCCGCAGAATGATGCAGAGCTCTAGCTCTACAGTGCCCATGGCAACAGTGTGAAGTCTGTATCTGTCTGCTCCGCTGTAAATGAGGTCAGGAGAACGAAGCTGAGGGCCTCCACCAACAAAAATCTGAGCAAGTTGTTCTTGCCAGGTTCCCAGTGGCCTCCAAGTTGCACACTGCAAGCGGTGTGGTCCAGGGCTGGAGGGTATATGACAGTAACCATAACCATACAACTGACAGCGGCCAAAAGAGTCCTGGTGCCAGACCTGTAGATGAAGCTTTGGCCAACCTAAAAAATAAATCCAGTACAATTACTGTAATGCTTGCTTTTGATTTATCATAACATTCCAAAACATCAGGACATTAGGTCTTACCTTGAAGGCCCTTAGTTGTGTAATGTAAGTCTATGGGATGACTCCAGTATGCCATGTCTCCTATCTGAGGCATGTCCACTTGTGTCTGTCCTTCTTTCAGTCCAGAGAGGAGCCTCCATGCTCCTCCTGATATCAATGAAAGAGTAACATGGAAAAATTAGTCTGAAACACATTCAAAAACTGCATAAATAACAGTTTTGCAATTCAAAGTGACAAGGACAAACGACTGAAAGATAAGGTAAGGCACCTGTGTGAACGCCCCACTTGCAGAACAGACTGCTTTCTGGGAAACCACTGGCTCCGATGATCTGCCCGATTATATGCAACTCTGCCATAAGATGTGCTGTTCTCTACAAAATGAAGAAGACTGCAAAATTACTTTCATATCTGAGGACAGTTGTGAAGATCTATGTCATTTTAGTGTTCCAGTACCAGCATGTCCCAATCTTATTCACAAAGAGCCAGTGTAGCTGCAGTGCAGTGTAGTTGCAAGTGTATTCCATCCAAGCAGGAAGATGCAAATGACTAATCAATCGCTTGAAGACTAAGACCAAGTGGACAAGTGGACAGAGGAATGCTCCTGCTTAATGATAATCTAAACCTGTAGCTTCAAGACCCATCATTGAATAAGGCAGGTGACCCCTAATCTAATCAACAAATGTTAAAGGGGTTAAATGTGTAGTAAAATGGTAATCAGACAGATATTAATATGCATTTGTTACAAGAATGAGGCACATTATCAGCATTGATATTTTTAAAGCAATCTGAATAAGATGAGCATGCATTTCATTTGAATGAGACCAATAATCAGAATCAACATAGTCTGCAACAAGATTCACAAAGGTTACATTTGTGCAAATCAGTTGCAATTTAAAAACTCCTACTTGATTAAAGGGACCCTCCAGTCAGACTAGAAATACCTGCTTCTGATTACTTATGTAGAAGGTGGAAGAACCCTTAGAAAAACTACAGTGGTTTTGGGTTGAGTCTCTGGTGGCCTCACAGGAAGTGCACAGTGTTACATATATATGCATGTCCAAAATGGGCTTAACCCTTTCCTTCCTTTGGGGAATCTGATGTGCACTGACAAAAACGCTTTATTCCGTTAATATGATGCATAGCAATTACATTATACACATATCTCTTTAACCAGAAGAAGCCATCCTTTAAAATGATGTGAAAATGATGCATGATATGGAGGTATGAAACGTGCATAAGTTATTTAGAAAAAAAATCTAAGTGGATGTATCATATTATGCATTGTGCATTTATTACACACGTTATAATGTTCATGTACTGCTTATTTTATTTTACTATATCATTACACTCATAAAACTCTTCAATTAATGAAATAGAAACTGAAAGCAAACACAAACACACATCTCATAACTATCAATATTATATTTTATTTATTATAGATCACTTGTTTATCACCTCAGAATAATAAACATGTTAATAAACCTACTCTGTATTTTATAACAAATTAGACCTATGTAGAATACAAAAAATTAATCTAAATCATCTTACTTACTAAAAATATAGTCACTCTGTAGGACTCCTATTTTGAAGAGCACCAGAGAAAAGGAAATAAACAAATTCAAACTCACTACACGAAATAAATCTGACAAAATCATAAGTAAAACTGAGAAGATTTTAAGACCGTTTCGCTATCCTATGTCTTGTGTATAGTGTTGTGTAAATTATGCCTACATATTTTGCCAAGAGGTTTGAACTGGGTTTAAAAAGTGTAAGCTGATAAAATAGACTTAACTGCTGACTATTATCTGTCACTTATAACGGACAATCCAAGTAAAAACTCTTTGAAATTTGTTTACCTCTGTTCACAGACCAGATCTGTCCTTAGATGGAATTATAGTGAAAAGATGAGCTAAGTTCACTTCTTCAGCTTACAGTGGTGGTGGCGAGAAAGTTTAATTTAACAATTTAATAATTCATGTTAAACTATAGCTTAGGCCGTCGGCTTTATAGGTCATGTTCCAGATTAAAGGTTGGTGTTTGGAGTCGAAATATTTGTTTTTAAATTTGATAAGCGTGAAAGGGTTAGCCGTGTAAAACCCCTCACTGAGTAGCATGTATAAGGCTTGTTGCATTAATTGGTGGAGCTGCAGAATGTTAGGTATTCCTTCTTAGAAATACAATCACCTTTTTAAATTTCTAAGACTCTTGACCAGCCGTAAGCAAATGTGGCGTTGGATGTTTTATTTATCTTATGTTGTTTATAAAGCACTGTAGCACAAGTGCTATATAAAAACTTTTACTTATTAATGTAACGGTGTATTTTTTCTCATGGTAGACTTCTTAAATTTCAAATAAAACGAGAATAAAGCTGAAGAGGTGTAGACCAGCTGGTAAGTCGTGAAGGCGACTGGTTGATGACTACATTAGGAACCAAATGAACTGGAATACTGTAGTTGCTTCAAAAACTGAACAGCAGTCCGGGTGGTGTGCTGTTGAGGTTTCGAGGGTCTGAACGCCAAGATGGCTAGGCTAACTGCACAGTCACTCGACCAGCTGGCTAACCACAGTTATTTCTCTGTCCTCATCACACTCACAGAAAGGAAAATTAGAATGTATAAACATACCAGAGTCTGGTCATGAACCGGTTGGATCTCAGAGGATTTATTTAGAACCGGACCGATAATCCCGTCCGATAGCACGGCCCACTTTTTACACACGACGCCACTTTCGTCGCTAGGGCTCTCTCACTCTGTGACACTGGAGCAACAGCCCCGGAGCTCAGAGGTGCCACCTGGTGCTCAGAGCTCACCCCATATACACAGCAGAGCAGCTGGAAATGTTTGTGTTTCTCTTAAAACCTCCTTGGAACTCATTCACTTATTTGTTCACTCACCCTTTCTCTCACTCACTCAATCATTCAGACTCACTCACACTCTTGTTCACTCACTCTTTCACTCGCTCTCCCTAATTCATGTACTCACTCTTTCAGTCACTCTTGTTCATTTACGCACTCTTTTGTTCACTTATTCTGCCGCTCACTCACTTTTACTCATTTGTTCACTCACTCATTCAGTCTTACTCACTCATTCTTGCATTCCCTCACTCATTCACTCCCTATTTTGTTCACTCTTTTGTTCTCTATTTTGCTAACTCACTATCATTAATTCACTCACTCATTCAGTCACTCTCATTCAGTCACTCTCAGTCGTTTATTCACTCACTCATTTGCTCACTCTTAAGCCCACTCATTCTCACTCATTTGTTCACTCATTTATTCACTAACTCACTCACTCTTGCGTTCACACTCTTTCACTAACTCAATTCCCTCATTTATCCACACACTCATTCACTCTAACCTTTGTTCACTCTTTTGTTCACTTACTCTTTCACTCTCACTCACTATTTTCTTCACTCACTCATTCTGTCTCACTTGCTCACTCTTTTGTTCTCTCTTTTGCTAACTCACTCTCCCTCATTTATTCACTCACTCATTTAGTCACTCTCATTCAGTCACTGTCACTCATTTGTTCACTCACTCATTTGCTCACTCTTTCACCCACTCACTCTCACTCATTTGTTCACACACTCATTTGCTCACTCTTTCACCCACTAACTCTCACACATTTGTTCACTCACTCATTTGCTTACTCATTCATTTACTTACTGATTTGTTCAGTCACTCACTCATTCATTCATGTTCTCTTTCACTCATTTGCTCACTCATGTATTTGTCACTCATTCACTCAGTCTTTCATTCTTTCTTTCCCTTTTTAGAGTGACAGTCAGTACAGTAACATAACAATATTAATAAAGTTATTAGTTATTATTTCACAATATTTGAAAAACTGTAACATAAAATATCTTTTAACATCTACAGGCCACATTTATGCTAAAGGATTAATTATTTGCTGATTAATGTGTATAAATATTAGATTTTGTTTATTTTTCCTAGTTTGAAACCAATTAATTTCAAGTGTCCTGTTAATATCACCACATTTAATTAGGGATGAGGTGCCAATGATTATGAACATATTCACGGACATGTCATTAATTTCTTTACAGTCCAAATTAAAATTTCAAAACATAAATCAACATATAACAAAAACATAAAAGTCCACAACAGCCATAACCCCCAACATGTCACAAGGCTGTTTTTCTAAATATTAAACAATAGACATGAAAACAAGATGACAGCTATAAATATTTAATGTTATTTTTAATGGCAGGATGAGTGAGCTGGTCCTGTGGGATACTGTCAGGGGTGTGTTAGAGGGAAAAGGGCAAGAACACAGGGGTGTGTTAGAGGGAAAAGGGCAAGAACACAGGGGTGAAGAATAACAGAAAACGTTCAATAGATAACTATGTACAGATAACAAAAATGAAACAAGCGTGACCATGAAATAAACTAGAAAAGAACAAATAAACAGGAAATGGACTCGTGCTCCTCAAAATCAGAAAGTGGTCACTGGCTGGGCTGCACGCAGGCAGGCTGAAGACTCAGAACAGGATACAACTCAGAATAGGAACTCAAAACGCAGGAGCATGAGTCTGTGGAAACAAAAAAGAGGGAGAGGTAAACACAAGCACAAGAGACATGAACACACACAAGAAAGACAAATACGAGCATACTAGACTTGAGGTCAGATTGGTTTAAGTAGGGGCGGAGGATGGGAAACAGGTGTGATGGGGATTAGGGAAATGAGACACAAGTGAGACTGATACAAACAGGCTGTAATACAAATGAGGCGGGGAGACACATAAGGAGGCAGCTACAAAGGGAAGAAGGGAGGAACAGAGGGGATTGGGACACAGCCAGACAGGACAGAATGACAGGGGATCCTAATATTAAGGGGAATCAGAGCGATGTCTATCGGGGGAAGGCAAGGCGACCGTGACAGTACCCCCCTCTCTAGGCACGATCCACTCCTGGGGATCAGCAAGAACACGGTGCCGCCCGGAATGCGGAGGGGGCAACGACTGGCGGGGAGGACGGCGCCAAGGACGCGGGGCCGGGCGTACCAGACACGCTCGATGGAAATCGATGGACGGAGCGCGCCGGCACCCAACTCCGCTCCTCAGGACCATAACCCTTCCAGTCGACCAGGTACTCCAGCCCACCCTTGCGCCGACGCGAGTCGAGTAAAGAGCGCACGCAATGGGCTGCAGCACCGTCGATGTTCAAAGCCTCGGGGGGCGTGACGGCCGCCTCGCCCTCGCGCAGGGGACCAGGGTGGACAGACCTGAGGAGAGACACATGGAACATGGGATGAATTTTCATATGAGAGGGTAACTGTAATTTAAATGATACGGGGTTAACTTGCTTGAGAACAAGGAAAGAACCAGTGAAACGGGGGGACAACTTTTTGCAAGGGAGGTTCGAGGGGAGATCCCGTGTCGATAGCCAGACCCTGTCACCCTCCCTGATGGGAGGCGCCTCTCTCTGCCGATGGTCGGCATGATCTTTAAACCTGCGAACCGCTTGCTGGATGGAAGTGTGTGCATCCTCCCACACCCGCTCTGCCCGACGGAACCAGTCGTCCACTCCCGGAGCCTCTGAAGGGGACTGGTCCCATGGACACAATGGGGGCTGGTGCCCGAGCACACACTGGAACGGTGTTAAACCAGTGGCGGAGTGGCGCATCGAGTTCTGGGCATACTCCGCCCAGATCAGGAAGTCTGACCAGTCGTGTTGCCGGCTATGGCAATAAGCCGAGTTCTTGTATCGGCAGAGTTCTTGTACGGTCCCATCTGCTTGACCATTAGACTGATTGACTGCTGCCCCCAGATGCCCCATGAACGCTTTCCAGACTCTCGATGTGAACTGGGGGCCACGGTCTGACACAATGTCCTCGAGGATGCCATAGCAATGGAACACAGACTGGAACAAGGCCTCCGCAACCTGACGGGCAGAGGGGAGAGAATGAAAAGGTACGAACCGGCAACCCTTCGAGAACCGATCCACCACAACCATCACCGCCGTGTACCCTTTGGATACCGGAAGATGCGTGATGAAGTCCACCACTAGGTGAGACCACGGTCTGTCCGGCACCAGTAGGGGCATTAATTTACCGACTGGCAGAGCACGGGGGCTCTTCGTGGTGGCACAGACCAAACACGAAAGTACTGTGTGACACACGTCCCTATTTAGGGAAGGCCACCAGTACTTTCGTGCGACTACCTCCAGGGTTCTCATAACGCCCGGGTGACCGGTTGCGGGGGTCTCATGAGCCCACTCCATCACCCGCAGTCGCAGCGCCTCCGGAACAGACATTTTGTTTTCTGGACAATCAGGAGGTATGTTCACTCCCTCGAGTGCTGCCGTAATATCATCTAAGTTCCACTGAAGGGGTGCTGCAAAAAACCGAGGAGGAAGGATGGGCTCAGGTTCCCCCGCGTCCTTCTCAGTACCAAACTGACGCAACAATGCGTCAGCCTTACCATTCAATCTACCCGGACGATACGAGATCTGGAAGTCGAATCGAGCAAAAAAAGGGCCCACCGTGCCTGCCTTGGGTTCAACCTCTTTGTCTGTCGAACGTGCTCCAGGTTGCGGTGATTGGTGAGAACCACAAAGGCCTGCCGAGCCCCCTCTAAATGAAGGCGCCACTCCTCCAGCGCCTCCTTCACAGCTCGCAGTTGCCGACGTCGTAGTTCTTCTCTGCCTCCATCAGTTTCCTGGAAAAGAAAGAACAAGGGTGCAGCTTCTTGGGGAAACCATGGTATTGAGACAGAACTGCCCCTAGTCCTACCTCCGAGGCATCCACCTCCACTGTAAACTGCTTTTCTGGATAAGGCATGCGTAAAATGGGGGCGGAGGTGAAGGCTTGTTTAAGCTGCGCAAAGCCAGCGCGCGCTTCTGGTGTGAATTCTATGTTTTTGGGTTTGCCTCGGAGGAGAGATGTTAAAGGGGCAGCCACTGTACTATAATTCTTTATGAATCTGCGGCAATAATTAGCAAACCCCAAGAATTGCTGCAGGCCCTTGACTGTTGTAGGCTCTAGCCACTCCGACACGGCCGTTACTTTGGCCCCCTCTATTGTAATCCCGTCCTGGCTGAGGTGGTGACCGAGAAATGTGACCTCTCTCTTGTGGAAATCACACTTCTCCGGCTTTGCATACAACCCATGCTCCAACAGGCGGGCGAGGACTTTACGAACATGTTGTACGTGCTCTTGATACGTTTTAGAAAAAATCAGGATGTCGTCTATATAGATGATTACAAACTGATATAACATGTCCCTCAGGACGTCATTAACAAACCCTTGGAAGACAGAGGGTGCGTCTGCCAACCCATATGGCATGACCAAATATTCATAGTGGCCGGAGGCCGTGCTGAATGCGGTTAACCATTCATCGCCCTCCCGTATCCGCACCAGGTTGTATGCACTCCGGAGGTCCAACTTCGTGAAGATGGTGGACCCCCGGAGCCGCTCGATAGTTGCCGGGATCAGAGGCAGAGGGTACATGAACCTCACTGTAACATCATTGATCCCACGGTAGTCAATACAGGGCCTGAGAACCCCGTCTTTCTTAGCCACAAAGAAGAAACCGGCGGAGGCGGGAGAGCACGATCGTCTGATAAACCCCTGTTCTAACATCTCGGCCACGTATTTATCCATTGCCCGAGTCTCGGGCTCGGACAAGGGGTAAACACGCAACCGAGGTGGGCTTTTACCAGGAATCAGATCGATCACACAATTCCAAGGACGGTGCGGAGGGAGACGGGTTGCCCTAGACGCAGAAAACACTTCTTTCAAATCCGAGTATTCTGGGGGAATATCGATGGGATTTTTAGCCAGCGGGCTCTCAACAGAGGTGGAGTGAATCGGGAGTGAGGGAACCGAGCAGGTGCGTTGACAAGATGGGGATCGGGAAATAATGGTGTGGTTGTGCCAATCCAGATGGGGGTTGTGTAAACGCAGCCAGGGAAGCCCTAAAATAATTTGGTGTGATTGGGGTAAAACGGTGAGATCAATAAATTCTGTGTGGGTCGTTTGAATGGTGATAGAAACAGGGAACTAGATGAAATGTAGTGACGTGTTGCAGATGGGGCGACCGTCTATGGCGTGAACCGTAACAGGTCTGGCTAACGAACGGGTAGGCACACACAAGGAAGACACGAGGGACTGCGAGATGAAATTTCCAGCTGACCCTGAATCTAAGAGGAACGACAAACTGATTAACAGAACTAAAATTCAGAACCTGGGTTGGGTGAGGAGTAGTGGGATGCTTCGGACATTGATCTCGCCAGTGCCCTGCCTGCCCGCAGTAGAAGCAGAGACCAGCCTGTTGTCGTTGTCGGCGTCTCTTGCTGCCAGACGCCCCCAGCTGCATGGGCTTGGGGGCGGACTCACCGGGACTGGGGGACACTGAGGACACAGGCGTTGTGGCTTGGTGGCGTACTGTGAATCCCCTTCGTGGGGGAGATGAATGTCGCAGGGGCCTCATGGCTCCTGCCTTCTCTCTCAGGTGCAAGTCGAATGAGATTGCCAAAGAGACGACCGTGTCTAGCCCGAGGTCTGCATCCCAGCAGGTCAGCTGGTCAAAAGGGCCTCCTCGTTCCAGCCACTGTTTGCGGCCAGGATGTGGAACTCCAAGGCATAGTCACAGACCGTTCCCGTGCCCTAACGCAGTTTGATGAGCCTGTGTCCACTCTTCCGTCCTTGTCCTGGGTGGTCGAAGGGTGAATGCAGTGTAGTCCGTTGTGTTTACACCTCCTGCTCTCCAGACGGCTGCAGCCCAGTCCTGAGTCCGCCCCGTCAGTCTCTGGATTGCCATCGACACCTTCTGCTGCTCTGTGAGACCGTGATTCTCTGCGAAGAACAAGTCAGACAAGAAGAAAGTTCCCCAGCGTACCTCTCTGGGAGTGAGGAGTGACGTGCGATCGCAGGCTGGATTGGCGCAGGTTGTGGAGCAGGTGCCTGCAGAACAGGCGTGGGTGCAGGAGGAGCAGCAGGTGCTTGAAGGTGTACCCTGAGCTCTTGGACCGCCTGTGTCAGAACCACCCACTGCTGATGGTGGTCCTGGAGCTGTTGATGTTGCAGTGGAGGCTGTCGAGCGGAAACAAACGAGTCTGTGGAAACAAAAAAAAGAGGGAGAGGTAAACACAAGCACAAGCGACATGAACACATACAAGAAAGACAAATACAAGCATACTAGACTCGAGGTCAGACTGGTTTAAGTAGGGGCGGAGGATGGGAAACAGGTGTGCTGGGGATAAGGGAAACGAGACACAGGTGAGACTGATACAAATGGGCTGTAATACAAATGAGGCGGGGAGACACATAAGGAGGCAGCTACAAAGGGAAGAAGGGAGGAACGGAGGGGATAGGGACACAGCCAGACAGGACAGAATGACAGGGGATCTTAATATTCAGGGGAATCAGAGCGATGTCTATGGGGGGAAGGCAAGGCGACCGTGACATGGAGCTAAACTGCTGTGGGCTGAATTAGAGGGTGTGTATTAACAAGCTTCCAGAACTTTGGGACTGTCATGACTTTACATTCCTTATGATAATGTCTCCCTGTAATGTAATAATGTAAAGCAGTTTTTATTTAATAACTGCACAGTTAGGATCAGCTTAACCCAGCGTTCCATGGATCCCAGATGTGGTGGAACAGCCGAGACGTGTTTTGCTTCTTTACTGGAATTATGAGGCTACAAACAGATGATTTATCAACAATATGTCGTTCATAATAATAATCATGAACAATTCTTCTGCTGTTTTGTAATTTAATAGTGATCACATTATACCACCATCACATTACAGCCGTGACGAAAATCAGTGTGAATAATTCAAAGCCTGTTAATGCAGAAGCCTTTTAGCCGGCCAGGCTAGTTCCAGCTAAGGACGCAGGTCAGTTTTAACAGAACTGGGTTCATCTGTCAGCTCCCTCAGATTTTAGGCCCTGAGAGAGACCCTTATTGTGAAGAGACCATGATCGTGGAGTGTTTTATGCTGCCAGCCGTCATCGATCGCAGACGTTTCTTACCTCATCCCATCATCATTTTTACAGCCACGGCCACGCTCGGCCCATTAGGCACGCGAGACAGAAACACAGTCACACGGCACTCCTCCATCACTGACTGATCCTCAGTCCGTCACCCTCGCGCGCCTGACCCGGGGGGCCGCGGGCTTACTGCGGATTCCACTGCGTGGCAAAATAAGAGGAATGCCTTTAGCTGAAGGGTCTCAGAGCAGCAGACTTACCATAAAGCACCACTTGTTGAGGGATTTTTAATGATGGGTCAATCTCAGTTATCTGGTGGTCAGCTGAAACACATCAGAGGAAGAAATCTGAATTTTAACAGGCTGTATGCTATGGCTATTTAGGCTATGATTATCACAATAATAATAATAATAATGATAATAATAATTATAATACTATCCAATCCAATCTAATCCAACTTTATTTCTTAAGCACTTTTGCAAACGCAAAGGACCAAAGTGCTGTACATAATAAAATATAAAAGCATACAATGTAAAAATAAAATAAAAGCATAAATAAATAAATAAACATAAAAGATGAACATACACAGTAAAATCTACATAAAACGTTACATAAAAATCAGCGTCTCATAAATTGCTGAAGGCCAAGGAAAAAAAGTGGCATTTTAAAAAAGAGATTTTCAAATAAAAATAATAATAAGAAGAAGTGTCACGGCTCGGCCAGTCGCCGGTAGGGGCCACTGTTCTGATTTGGGTTTTGGGGTTAGGGTTAGGGTTCCAGGTGTCTTGTGTTTAGTTTGGGTGTCTTGTGTTTAGTTTGGGTGATTGGTGGTTTGTGATTGGGTTTCTGTCTGTGTCTGCATGTATTTAGTACAGTCTGTATGGACCGTGGGCATTGGTCCATCGTCTCAATATTCCTGTTTCTAGTCTTGTCTGTATCGGCCCTTGAGCCAGGTTTTGTTTTCTTGTTTCCTGTTTCACGTTCACGTCCAATAAAGAAACCTGACTTCATGGATGCCTGCCTGTCTTGTCCCTGCTGCCCCCGAGGTAAATCAGATGAACCAGTCATCAACAAAGAGGGCTGCGAAGTCCGCAGGTGGAATGATACCCTGAACGCCCTGGTGCTAGGGGTGGAAAACGTAGCCCTGCCGGACGGGTTCATTTGGAGTGGGGTCAGTGGGACCGGCATCACGGGGGAGCTGATGGAGCGTCTGTGGTCGATCCGCGAGATTTTGAACGGTGGAGAGTCGGAGGACAGTGAGGGGGAACAGTGGTCTCTGTGGTACGGGTGGATTGACGGATCCCCGATCATAGATCCAGAGCATTTCGTGGACCCCTACGTCTCCGAGAGACCCATGGCTCGGCGTAGACAGAGACGTGGAGGTCCACGTCGGATCCGTCGTCCACCCGGTCCCCAACTGCCTGGAGAGCCTGAGGCTCTGGAGGCGTGTCAGGACGAGTTAGAGGAATCGCTTATCCCCCTACCCTGTTCCAGTGTATCTCCCGCTAGTGCGGTAGCCCCCATAGACAGTGTGGATCCAGGACTAGCCTGGTTAACCGGGTTCATGGTGGGGTTAGCATTAGCCGTTAGCCTAGCAGAGAGGCTAGGAGAGCCTGGCGATGGGAGACCATCGCCTCCAGAGGAGGGAAAATCTCCCATGTATTTTTTGGGGGGCATACTGGGTTTGGGGTGGGTGGGAGGGGGATTACGGGGGTTGGGGATAGAGCTAGTGGGGCTAGGGAGAGACCTGCTAGCGGCGGCCTGGAGCCTACAGGCTTGCCTGAGCTGGGGGAGAGCCTGGAAGAGGCCCAAGGAGGGGCCTACAGGCCGGAGAGTGACGCCGGGCACGAGGAGTGCCAGGACGAGGCCCGCGAAGAGGTCCTCCGGCGAAACGGCGTCGGAGGGCCCGGTGAGTGCCAGGACGAGGTCCGCAGAGGGGCCTATGGGCAGGACTGCAACGCAGGGTGCGGTGAGCGCCAGGATGAGGCCTGCGGAGGGGCCTACGTGCAGGACTGCCGCGGTGAGCCTGCGGGGAGGCTCGCGGCAGGGTGCTCAAAGGGGCTGGAGAAACAAAGCCCGGACTTGGGGACAAAGAGCACCCTGCCGGCCGAAGGCCTCCCTGGTGGTGGGACGACCGCCACTGAAACTGAGGGGTTCCTCGGTGAGGGACCCGGACCGCTGGACCCAGACCACTGGACCAGGACGGCATCCAGGGGTTCGCACCTGCGTCCTCCAGGACTGTGGGGAGACGACGTGAGGGGTGGGCAGGGACGCTGTCCTTAAGGCCGCCGTCCCCCGCAGTCCCTCCCTCTCTCTTATTTTTCTGGTGTTCTGGGTTTTTTTTTCCTGTTTGTGCTGTTTTTGGGCCTTGCCGCCCCGGGGTTGCGGCATTGAGGGGGGGTACTGTCACGGCTCGGCCAGTGGCCGTTAGGGGTCTCTGTTTTTTGGTTTTGGTTTTTGGGACTTTTATTTTGATGTTAATATCTGTTTAGTTCATGTGTCATATGTTTTGGCATTCACCTGTTTTGGTTTGGTTCTTCATTATGTTTAGTATTTAGGTTCTGTCTGTGTGGAACACAGACATCGGTCCATCGCCTCATTTCGATTCACGTTTATATTAATGTTTGTAGCGGCCCCCGCCTTGTGCCTGTTTTCCTGCCTGTGTTCCCCGAGGTAAATCACGGACGCGGGTTCCCCCTGTCGTCCATGACAGGTGGGGACGGTGTTTTGGGGGTCATAGGCAGCATTTTTCTTCCTCCAAACACGGCGAGTTGAGTTAATGCCAAAGA
>JBBPDC010000023.1:6658278-6678000 GCA_037974485.1 Hemigrammopetersius urotaenia
CGTGCACAAACAGATCAATGACTTACTGCTTGTTTTCTTCTCCTTCTTTGATTTTCCCCGAACGCCCCGAAACGTGATGCTGAACGAAACGAACTGTGATTGGTTGTTTGACATGTCGGTCAAAAGGCCTTATGGGCGGGCCTTGGCCAAAGAAAGCTGCTATGAATTCCAGACCTTCAGCCGTCAGTCTGAAGGTCAGGCTACGCGAGACTACTGCCAGCCTAACGTTTTAAATTTGTTTATCTGGAAACTAAATCTGTTAAAACAACGGATAACATTGGTCGCCATGAAAGGGTATCTCTCAGAGGAAAATGATTCAGGAGAGTGTAGTTCACTTCATGATTTGTTAATTCATGGTCTCTCCCTCCCTCCCTGCGCTACTTACAGCTCAACTGAACAGAGAAACAAACGAATCATCATCAGAGGAAGTGATTTGGTGTAGTATGTTCCATTAAAAGATTTATTTTTGAATAAATCGTTCACGAACGACACAACTGATCTGAGTGTTGCCATTTCGGTTTCGGCTCACATATTGTCACAGCTCTAGTAAAAGTATTTATATATTAGGGCTGGGCACGTTAAAGCGTTATCACATAAATGCGTAAATGCATTATTTACTTAACGCTGACTATTATATTATTGCACATATGCGCAGGTTTTTTAAAAAAGGCCAATTTTGAATGTTCAGTGATTTTTGTGTTTGTTGATGTACGAGTGCAGCGCTCTATGCCTCGGCTGGTTTTTGCAGGACTCAGGCATCCTATAACTTTTTTCCATATTAGAAAAGTAATTTGATGGCCTCCCTCTCAGCCACCATCTGGTGGTTTGTCTCCTTTTGTGAATCATTGATCACTTGTCCTTGCAGGCTCATTGGTAAACTGTCACATAAAAATCTGCATCTGCCAGCCACTGGCATATTTCTTCACAGACAGAACTGTAGAGCCTTTTGTCAACAATTTGGGTTTGACTGTCTGTCTTACTTTGTAGATGATCTCAACTTTATCCAGGCTGTTTTCTGTTGTTTGAAGACACTGTCTGATCAGGGTTCCAGATGGCAACTAAAATGGTCACCAGTGCATCTAGATTTTTTATTTGGGACTAGTTTTTTCATTTCAGTTGCCAATAGTGATCGTTTCTCAAAACCAAGAGTAATTAAAAGTACAAGAAAAGTGACAACTCATAATTTGTCAGATATGCTCAACTCGATTCTGCCATTCCTGCTACACTACATCACGTGATTACTTACGGCAATTTCAGCTCTTTTTAATGAGTCTGATCATTTGGATCAGATCAATAGGGGTAGATCAAAAGGTTTATAAAATGGGATTTTAAAATGACCAAATATCCTGAGCAATTCTTCAGCCTTACCTATGAAATGTAATCCCTCGGAATTTGGTTTGGAGCGTACAGCGGCTTGTGGATTGACTTTATCCACAAAGATAAAGTCAAAGAACCACTTTGTTCACCACTGACAGGTCTCTATCAAGAGCAGTGTTGACATGTTTCGTTTGAACATTTCGTTTCAGGCCTGGCAACCTATTTCAGAGTGCGTTCTAAAAAATAGGAAGAATAAGCATTAACTACATGAGAAATAGTGTTTTACTTTGGCAAAAATTTAGTCCATGCCTGAATTTTACATGGTGCTGTGACAGTATTTTTGTTTGTCTATATCACATTTGACTCCCAAATATTTTGTGTTTAGGAGTCAGTGGCTCCTGAGGTTTTTATTTTGTCTGGAGCCCTGGTGATAAATAAATATTTTGAAATAGAAGTGCATGACATCGATCACAAACAAAATTTTTAGAGATTTTAGATGCATTTTCTTTTGGAGTCTCCCTTAAGAATGATGTGTATTCCTGGACCAGGCTTAATCCCTATCTGGGAAAATGATTCTCGGTTTGCTGGTATAATCAGCAAGTGTCTCAGTGCTTTAGACATCTTTACTGGAATTCCTTCATGATGGTTGTTGCATATGTGTTATAACATATGCTTTATCATTTGCCTAAAAAAATGTCAAGTATGACACGGCTGATGGTCCCTACTCACCCTGACCAGATTGCCCTCAGTCGCACTAACCATGTGTATTCTGGCCGTTCTTTTTAACATAACCCCTTGATGGACCACTCACTGTTTTTCTCATTCTGTCATTCCAGAATGCACATGCTCAGAATGGCATCTCTGGCATCTTATTCTAAAGGATGAGTGCTTTATTGGTGTCCTTTTCATTCAAAATGCAGAAGAACATTTTTCAATGACTGTAATTACGGTGGATGGTGTGCCTCCTGCAGCAGCCAACTCTGCCATTCATTGAAGTGGCCTCAGTCTGTGATGGTTACTACCTCATCATGTCATAATGTAAATGCAAATCTGAAATGTACCTTTTCTGTTCAACAATAAATGAACTTTGAATTCGAAGTGGATATATCTGCACTACCAGAGTCACACTGTCCTTGGTGTCTTGGATCAACTGACATTTGTGCTGGCCTTCACTCTCAAATGTAAGAAAGGTATGTGAGAACTATGACATACATTTATGGCACATTCTTTGCATTTTGTTGCACTTGTTGCCTTTTTAGAATGTCATGATAATACAGGGAAACAAAAACACATTGCAGGTTTAAATCTCAGAATCAATCTTTTTTGAAGAGGCTACATTCTGTAAGTGTTATCCCTCTATGATATCTCTCAATAACTCTCAATGCAGTTATTAAATATCTAGACTCAGTAGACTGTAAATTCATTTTCAATCTATTCGGTCATTAATCCTTAATATATTAATATATCGCTGGAACACTAGTTCCCCAGTGGAGCTACGGGGCTTATCATGTAAACAACGGGTACTGCAGGTAACAGGGGGAGGGGCTGCCCACTGCAATGCCCGTCGAAAAAAGTTGTAGAAAGTAGTTCTTTCCTTGAATCGGCAAATGCAAAACTGGCATTCAAGTATCCATACCAACTCTATACTAAATTTTTGTATCAATTAGTATCTGAGAATTTAATTTTTTGACAATCCTAATGCATTTTGCTAACCCCAAAAATAGTGGGTAGTGCAGTTTGAATCAGAATGAGAAACATGTGTTGATCTGGAGGAAATTTCTTATGTAATGCCTGGCGCAGCACACAGAGACAGTAACAAGATAATTCAATGGGTACATTAAAAGCTCTATGAATATCCTATGCTACATACAGAAATACATGGTATAGATTAGAGATGCGCCCATCCGATATTCTGTATCGGTATTTGTCTGATCCTGACCTAAATTACTGGATCAAAAATCCGGAAGCAATAAAAACGTAATCCGATCCTTTAGAAAATATAGAAAACAATTACAGCACGCATAATGTGCATAATGCGAGAAGATGCATCATGTGATATGAGTTTCTTTATACCCCAACGAAAGGTGCTCACAGCTTTTTAAGTGGGGCAACCATCAATCTCTGTGAACCTTTCCAGTTAAATAGGGCTTGATGAGATCTTTCAAAAGACCCCTCATTTGCCATAATATCCCCCGGCGTTACATCGTTCACCACGCCCGGGTGTCCCATTACTTTTGTCTGAGGTGAACGGTATAACCCGGGCTATTATGGCGAACAAGGGGTCATTGGAAAGGTCTCACCAAGCCCTATCTAACTGTGAGGTTTCACATTTAGAGTGCGTGATATATTTTTCATATTTAACATTAAGATTTAAGATAATTTAAGGCAAATCCTCCATGTTGGTGAGGGCGTATCAGAGCAGGCAGTCCAGCACCCTGCTAAGTAACAGCCAGTTGTAATCACGGGAAGTGGCAAATAAGCATATCTTGCAGTTTGTTAAAGTGCTACATTAAAATCCCACATTTTACTATACCAAGTTCTCTGTGCAATGTTTGTTCCTTATTATCACAGTTATGATTTTTGTATTTGTGTGAAAATTGCTGGACATTTTTTGAAAGCATTACTTTTTGTTTTCTGTGTAAAAAAAAACAACAGAATTTGGATTTGTTTCATATCAGCAGATATCTGGCTCCTTTGATTCCCAAATGCATAGACAGATAGGACAGACGCTGCATTCTGTGTTCGCAGTCAACATGATCTGGCCCTACTGCAATTGGCGAAAGCACCATATAAATAAAGGTAGATGTGGTTTTCTGATGAAGCAATAAGACTCTGTGACAAAAAATACAAACATTTTATTTGATACACATATTTCTGAAAACATTTCACTTATTCCCCCTGTCTCTCACACACACTGTGTGGTTACTGTGTTATCACTATTGTAGCTCGGTATTAAATATGTACAGAAAGTTTTTTACGCTTGTTGCCACTCTGTAAGAGTGTTTAGTCTTAGAAGTGTGGTGCAGCCTTAGTTCATGGAAGAACAAAGCAACCAAAGACGAGCATAAAATGATGGTTGTCAACTGTGGCCCGGACAAACTGAGCGATGACTGCTTGCCCTGGTGTTGGCCGTCGGATAACATGCTCCGCTACTTTAACCACCTTGACTGTTGCCTCTGAAGGAATCGTTAGACCTCCACTGTGTTTTAATGACACCACATGGTAGCTTTGACCATATGATGCCGGTTCAGCATGTGTTACCAGCCTAGCACGGCACATGTCACAGGACAGCTTTTTTGAAATCTGACGAATGACAACCCTTGATAAGGCTTAATAAAATCCCGTATTATGGTGCTTACGTTTAGCCAAAGCATTGTTTGGAAGCTGACTTGAACACAGGAATGCATAGCTTTGATAGCTTAGCCTGTTGTAGCTAAGGTTAAGGTTCATAAAACTGGATGTTAAAATGGCCAAATATATTCAAAGCAATTGTTCAGACTTACCTATGAAATGTAATCACTTGTGATCTGTTTTAGAGCATACAGCCCCATGCAGAATGTGTAAGGCATCATTATCCACTACTTCGCTCCACAGCAGTGCCTCTCGCAAAATGGCAGCGACGCTGACGTACGATGCAGCTGATCATCTATTCTAATAATATTTAGAGAAGCACTGACTATTCGGCCACCAAATGTTTTTTAAACGCAAACGAAACAATGATGACGCAAGCAACAACCGCAAACTGCCAGATTGCATTAGAGCCAACATGTCTGCCGTGTGGGCGCATTTCAATACATGTAAGAAAGACACATGAAAAGCTGTTTGTAAAGCATGCAATGGTGAAATTTTTAGAGAGGGTGCATCCACAACGACTATCTCAACATCGGGATTCATTTATCATATAAAATCAAAACATCCCAATCGCCATGCAGAGTATGAATCACAGAAGAGGGAAGACCTTTCGGGGAAGTGAATTCACTTGTTTTATGAGAAAAGATATTTAATCGTATAATATTTCAGCTAATTTGCTTTTAGGCTATTCATGGGTGGGGCCAAGTAAATTATTTTATTTATAATTTTATATTGTGCATTTTAATGATGAATATTTTCATTGTTTTACAACAGATTTATTCTTTGAACCAAAAATATTAATTTATGCAATTGCAATGCTTGATTTTAGTGAGGTAATTTAAAGATGCTCAAAGTATCTTTAATAATAATAATAATAATAATAATAATAATATTTATTTATATAGCACTTTTCAAATACAAAGTGCTGTATAAAAAAATTTATCATAAGTACACAGTCCCAGCCAGAATGTCAATATAACAAAATATTGGTATAATTTAAAAAAAAATCATTTTGGTGCATCCCTAGTAATATTTTATATCTGTGGTCAGTCTAGTAATATCCTATCCTAATATAGCATTCATTTGATGTTTAACTGCAGCAAACGAATGCCAATGTTACATCTCACTGAAGTCAATCAAGCTCAGCTACAAACGAATATGGTCCTTGTTGATATTTATTCCCCTTGTTCTGAGAACGACCACTTGTATACAGTGGGTGTGATGGACTTCCTAGTGGTAAGATGTTTTAAATGATCGGTTTTAAATGATAAGATGTTTTATTTGAAAGTCTTTTCTCTTTTATGTTGTGTCTATGACTACCATATCCCACAGAGTGTAACTGGTCCTTTTGCTCTTTAATTAGTCAGTTACCCTAGAGCGCATGAATTGGAACTAAAAACATTCGCATTAGTACAAGTATGTGTTTGCATTCTATATGAGCTGTTCCTCTCTCCGTTCTGAGATTACCCGATTGTGCATGTAAATCTTATTTACAAGATTCTTTGGACTACTTTGACTGCTCTTGTATATGTAGAATCATAAATGGAGAATGGAGTTAAACTTTTAACTGTTTGAAATAGGTCTACATCACTTAAGACTGAGTCATTGCTGGCTTCATTCGCTTACTCACACAGCCCACCCCAGTTCTTATTGCTTCATGTCTGTGATCAAACCAGCCCATTCTCTATTGTCTGCTGGGAGATATTCCTGTGTGGCCAAACTTTGAAGCTTCTCTGCACTGTTTTAAAAAGCACATTTTCCGCCCTTCTGTGTGGCTATAGCTGTGCAAAATATGATGGAGCTATGTGATGTCCGTGCATCCACCCATTTCTGCCTTTGTCTGTGGGATGTGGACTTTGAAGGGGATTTTGGGAAGATATGCTAGACAGCAGGCAATCCCCCAAACGCCCATTGGTTCAAGTCCCTGTTTTTGTAGGAAGACTTATTGGAGCTATGTTGCACCTACCACAGTGAAAAGCTTATAGCTTCTCCCACGCTTCGAGCTTCTAAAATGCTTATTTCCTTGTAACTCCCTTGTAAAGCTTTATTGATGGGTAGATCTAAGGGTTATTAGTTCTGAACAGATGTCAGTGGGTTGATTTCCACTGAATACCCTAATCTGTCCAATCCTTAAATGCATAATTTTCAGCTCCAATCTGTATGTAAAGCAGTCACTGCACTGGTTAGGATTATAGTTTATTCTGCTTTTTTTTTTTTTTTTTAATAGGTTCATATCCTGGAAAGCAGAATTTCACTTTTTGAATATTAAGTTAATGAAATAATTAGTTATTTGTATATGTATGGAAACTCTGCTACAAAACAGACACTTTTGATGTCACAAAAATTGATGCACGTACATACATTCACCTAGTAAGTGTACATTAGTTTAGACTGCCTGTCTATGTTGATGATAACTTGTACTTCAGCTTGAACTGCTTTGTTAATTCAGCACAACACAGTGCAATCAGAACAGGAGTAATTTGCACATATCCGTGTTGGAAGCATAGGAACAAAACAGCTTGTTTAATTCTAAGGGATAGAGAGAGTGAAAAATAGTTATGACTGTTTTGCTTCATTAAACCCCAGAAGTGTCATAAGTTGGATACAGGGAAACAAAGCATATGGACCCTTTAAGAAAATTATTTAGCTTAAGTACAATTCTAGAGAAAGTTTGTAAAGTAAAGGTTGTGAGGTAAAGGAAGTGCGAAGAATTGCCTGGACTTGGGGAAACAACTGGGACTTTCCCACAAGAAAAGCAGTTTTCCCTTAATAGAAGCACACATTAAAGCTAGTTTCATAAATCATACTGCAGTTGTTGCTGGCTGAGAAATGTGGGCCAAGCACAGAGCAGCTTTAAATTGGGATGGTTGATGGTGTTATTAGTAGTGGTTTGATGTAAAGAAGGGTTTTCTGTTTTCTGATTTTTCTTAATATCCTCCAGTATGTTGCACTGAAATCTGAAATTCTGCATCCTTGAGAATCCTTCCATCTTGATCAAACCTTTTGTTTTAGGAAAAGCTTGATTTTGACTGAGTGTGGGGAATGGCATTAGCCTCAGTTCGAAAGATGGAAAAAGAAAACGAAACTAAAATGAAAACATTGGTTTGTTCCACAGTGGGGAAAAAGTGTCAGGGGTAGGGGAGAGAGGGATGACTGAGGCCATCAGTTATTCATGTTCCAATGTTGTATCAGTCACTGTATAATTGCAGTTTTCAGCCATGTTTTAAGGTTTTTTTTTCAGGCTATTAATATAACTTCTATATAGTTTCACAAAATTCAGCACATTTTAGGTTGTCTTATGTCAAACTCTTCAAATAAAGGTTAACATTCCCTAAATGTGTAGTTCTTAGGGAAATGTTTAATTTATATAGAACCTTAAAATTATATGCATGTTAAAATGTGCATCATGTGCAAAAAATGGATTTGGAACATCAGAAGTTTTTAGGCATTGATC
The DNA here is from genome assembly GCA_037974485.1 of Hemigrammopetersius urotaenia. Classification (NCBI taxonomy): domain Eukaryota; kingdom Metazoa; phylum Chordata; class Actinopteri; order Characiformes; family Alestidae; genus Hemigrammopetersius; species Hemigrammopetersius urotaenia. The sequence continues at coordinate 6,666,401 of JBBPDC010000023.1, forward strand.
TTAAGAACCTTTTTTGACACATTTATTTTTAAGTGTGTGATAGTGACAGTTTGTCACTCAGTTTAAAATGCTCCTAATCTTAAGGCCATGTTCATCTAAATTTAGCTTCTCTATTGTAGCATATTGTAATACTGCTGTGTGATGACACATTTTAATGTGAACACCAGAAGAACTTTTGCTGCAACACAGAATTTAAAGTGTGTACATTAAAGGGTTTATCTCACATGGGGTTCCCTGTGCTATAAAGCAGTGGTCCCCAATCGTCACGGACCGGTTTAATATCATAAACTATGTTCACGGCCCGGCCTTTAAGGAGTGACAGATAAATATACGTATACGTATTTATACAAATAAATGATACATAAAAATGGGATATTTTAAAATTATAATAATGGGGTATCTTTATAATACAATAATAAACGTTAATCCAATGTGTACTCGCAGCTTTATTAACAGCATTTTCATAACAACGAGCCAACAACATCCACGTTTTTTTTTTCTGTAACAGCCCTCGGACCGGTACCACATGACCCACGGCCTAGTACCGGTCCGCGGCCCGGGGCTTGGGGACCACTGCTATAAAGAGCTCAGCTGCTGTAAAGAAATTTCTTAAATGATCTTTTGTAGCTGCTCAATAGCCTCCCTCAACATACACGTACACATTTGCTTCCACCTCCTGTGTGTGTGTGTGCATGCGCACACATGCTCGCATTTATGTGCCAGCAGTGGGTAGAGTCTGGCAGACTGTTGACCCGCTGTGGTCTAGACTGGAGCTAGAGAGTAGTGCTCTAATGGAGCCCCATGAGTCACTCTCCCCAACCACCATTGTGGTGTGAGAGCATTAGCTTCTCCTCTGGCCTGAGGAGACCACCACTCAGACCACACCACAGCAAGCTGTCACAACACACGCACACACTCACAAATATACAGTAAGCCCCGATAATATTTAAATTAAAATTTCATTTTGAGCTTAGTACATTCTCCTTAAATAAAATGTAAAGGTAACCCTGTCTCCCAAAGTGATTGTCGTGATATTACCCCTATATGTAATGTACTATAATTCCCTGCGGACAAGGCCCGGACGTCACAAAAGCAAAAAAGAACAGTGGAGGATATCTGCAGTTTCCACCAGTGTGTTGGAGGTTTCAGCTGGTTAGTTAAATTCTTTGAAAATCTCACAGGGAGACTGAAGCCGTGACTGCTGAACCGCAAATAAGCGGAATGGTTACTGTATATTCTAATGTTAATGATTCTTTACATATGCTATGTCTAAGTTATACAGTGCTGTATATATGTTTCAAATGTGTTCTGCATGATGTGTTTAATATCTAATATCTAAGACTAACATAGTCCAGGACTTTGAAGTTAAATAGCATCATTACCAATAGGCCAGAGAGTTCATACACTGGTCAAACAAGTAATTTGCATGATAAGGTTAATCTTGCATCCAAAACAACTCGACACTCAGTCTCATAAAATTGGACCACCAGCATCTGAAACAAGAACATAAAAATGGTCTTTCCTTAAACACTACCTTTGGAACCAACATCAGCACTGTTCATCAGTTGTGTAAGAATGCTATGTGCAGTAGTATATTTTGTCTGGAGTGGTATAAAGCACACAGTAATTGTATTCTGAAGCCATGGAAACACATTCGCCTTCTAATGTGCTGAATCATGCTTCACAATCTGACAAACTAATGGATGACTTTGGAATTGCAGGATGCTGAGAGAACGCTACCTGCCTGAATGCATAATAGCAACTGTAATGTGGAGGAATAAAGATCTGGAGTGTTGTACCTGGTCTGTGCAATTTTAACTCCTCAAATATTTGACAATCCACATATCTTTGAAGAATGATCTAATAGAGGTGAACAGTGAATAAGAAGCGTATGTGTGTTTGTACATGTGCTGTTATTTCATTCTGTTTACTGTCATGATGTTTGCTAGTCCCTGAGAAAGTAACTACATGCCTGTTGGTGAATAGCCTGAATATAAACATCCCGTAAGATTTGCCTTAGTCTGCACTCGGCAGCTTTTACTTGCCTAAAAGCAGTTTATTTTATCTATTTTGTAAGCCAGTGTTTGTCAGATACAAACACCTACACCCCATCTGATGCAAACATGATTGCAGCCATTTCTGGTGTATTCGGGCTTGAGCCAGGCCAGGCCATTTGTCTTTTGGTCTTAAGGGCAGGGGGTGCGACTTTAAGGTTCACCTTGCATTCCTTCACTGAGAGTTGGGCCGCTGAAGATATGCTGGTCTCATTTATGTGAAACCTGAGGCTAGCCAGAGCAGTTACTACACACAATAATAATATAACCTTACACCCCTGTGCTTGTATATCTCTTTATACACAACTGCTCGCTCACAATAGCACTCCTGCAGTTGCAGCAGCGTGGCTGATTCCTCTGATTTTGTATTCCCACACATCCACTGCCTCCACAACCCAATAATCAATTAACCTTTTGCCCCCTTCACAGTCCTGACTCTCTCTTCACACAACACAGAGCCCCCTGACAGCCAGGCGGCTCTAAGCGCTCAGACAATCCCACACATCGGGTCTCTATCTGCCTGTCTTGTCTGCCCTCACAGACACAGGCACCACTCAGCCTCCCTCACTGGTCCTGTGGGCCTGAATTTGACGGTTGGAGATATAGTGGAGTTAAACTCTGCTCTTTCTCCTCCCCCTTTGTCCAGAACACCTGTCAGTCTGCCCTCTCAATCTTATAGCTGTGAACTCCCAATTTGCTCCCCTGAAGCATTTGTGGACTGCCACACCTTTGTTTAATGCTTAGGCTTACCTCATTTCTTTACTCCGTACTCCTGACCCCCATGGCTTAGTGGGATGACTTCAGATCTCCTTTATAGCTGCATTGCACTAAAATTTAGATGGTTTTCCTCTTTGAGGAGTTACTCAACCAAGTTAGGTTTGTTTTTCAAAACTGTCTGTCTTACATTTAAACTGGAGAAATAAGGTTAATATTGTTGACAGGTAATGAAAGATGCTAGTTAGACACTAGTTGTGTGATACAGAGCTCAGTAGTCATCAACATTGTGAAAAGGCAGCAAGTCATTATTGGAGCACAAAAAGTTAATGATGCCCTGCATTTCATTTTTTTCTGCATAGACTAGTCAGCGTCTGGAGTCTCTGTTACCAGCAAATCCAAAGCAGAAAAACATTAGCACTATAAAGGCTAAGTTTTTACTTACTAATCACATGTGATATCACCATCGCAACACTCAACATTATTGCATATCGCATGTTTTCCTAATATGCCGCTTTAGTTCATATGATATCTGATACTATACGATGTAGTGTTGCTTTAAATAGACCAAGTCCAAGAAAAATTCTAGCTTTAATGTGACTGCTTTTAGCTATGCATTTGACTTTGTTTTTTAGCTCTTAGCTATTTTAACTAACTTCGAGCTTTCAGTTATAAGTTTAAATTGTGTTCTTTTTTATAGGCTTGGAACATATGCGTTTTGGTCAATTTATTATTTTTCAAATAGGGAATGACTGTATGAACTGGATTTTTCGTCATAACAAAAAAAGTGCTTACTTAAACGGGGTGTAGACATTTACATACTGGTCAGGGTCAGTTCTGGAAGCAGCCTCTGCAGTAGGATCATAAAATCAGAGTGCATTGTTTCCTTTCCACTGAATTTGAGGTTGACGCTGGGTCATGCAGGGAAACGGCTCATGTAACTCTGGATTATCTATGGGCATTTGGCGATGGAGTATGAATTTGTAGCAGCAGATATTGTTATTGAGGGTTTATCCTGTCCTGGCCAGCATTGTCTTTTCTGGAAAGGCAGCTTTCAGGGTGTGTTATTGTGTGTGCATGCTCAGGGTGAATGTATCATTCATCTAGAGTAGTGAAGGCATTTGGGTCTCATTTCCAAACAGAAACAAATAGAGCTTCAGTTTTTTGTCTTCATTTCTGTTTCAGTCTCTCTTGTTTTCACATCTGTCTGTGTGTCTCTCTCACACTTCTGTCTCTCTCCTGCTCTCTCTCTCTCTCTCTGTCACACACACACACACCTCTGTATGTCTTTCTCACTCACTCACTCACTCACTCTCTCCCACTTCTGTCTCTCTCGCTCTCTCTTCTGGATTTTTCAGTCTCCTAAAGTGCCAGAAATACTGGCAGAATTAGCAAAGAAGCTGCTGAATCACAGAAAAGTTAATGACTTGGTCATGACCTGCAACGAGCAGGAATGTGAAGTGTGTTTAACCCAGTTCCCCTCTGCACACAATCACACACTCACATATCTGGCACACCTTGCAAGTGGGTAGTGGATATGAAAGGACAGCTGACTGAAGCAGAATGGAGAGTAGATGCTCTCCGCTGGGAACTCTGTGTCCTTGCTGTCAGGATGGCTGATTCCATGTGCTGTCCTTACACCTGTGTGCGCGTGTGCGTGTGTGTGTTTATTGTTATGATTATTGTTCTGTATAATCTCTACACTGGAGAACCTTTTGTCTGTTTGTATATACGTAGTTGTATAAGGATCCATGGTTCTTTGTAGCAAAAGAAATGGTACTGATATATTGTTACAAATCATAGAACCCAATACTGTATACCCTTTCTCTAAGATGTGTATCTATCATGCACTGACCTATATACATCACTGTGGAATATCTAGGTACCAGGCCACTTGTAACTGTATAAATTAAATGATGTAATTCAGTAACTGGTTCATAAGCAGTCTCACATCACTAAAGCTTTCTGTTTTCAACAACTCTCCTGAGTCGTGATTCATTTTAGAGCACTGAAGCATTTAATTAGTGAAACACAACACTTTTGCAGATAAAGTTAAGGATTAGGGAACATGTAGTTCAAGAAGACACCAAGCAGATCATCATCAGTAAAAATATTTTAAGCCGTATCCTCCCAAAATTAAATGTAAGAAAGGAATAATTTCCCTTGAGGTTTGGTTATAAATATGACCAAGAGTACCCTCTGTAAAATATTTTGTTCTTTACTGGTTGCAGTAGCAAGCTTGACTATGGCATGTCCCCCAATTCTATAGCAATGCAATGAACTTATACCGTGTTGCAAAATTCTTCTCTTGCTGTTATAAATCCCTTAACATGAGGTGAGGCTGTGGTTTGCAGTAGTATCAAACAGATGCTTAACATAGGTGTGGAGCGAGAGGCTCAGCAAGGAGCTGTCAGCAGATCACTGTGTGGGAGAATGTTGTTGGAAGGAGCAGGGTGGCTTAAGGACAAGAACTAAAGACAACTTTTCCTTCCTTTCCAGCTGAGTTAGACTGTGTTAATAGTACATGGTTTATAGTTGTTTCTTTCAGTATCTCTCCAATGTAGCCAGTATCTCTCCAATGTGGCCTTTTAATGCACATAGTTCATGACTGTGAAGAGACTGAACTCTAAAGTCTTACAAAAAGCACAATTTCCACAACAGTATTTATGACTTCATGGCCATGCAATGTTTATATGATTACAACAGCAAAACAAGGACCAACACAGACAATGGCTCATTCCTTATTTGCATATTTGTTGCCACATAGTAATCAAATTTCAGTCTGACAAGCTGTAGACTTATTAGCAAGTGTAAAGGCATGTAGTTAAATTTGAGTTTGCAATCCAGGAAGGCTACTAGTCTCAGGTGTGAATAGGTATAAACAAGCATTACCAAACTGTGTATACCTCAAATCTTCCAGAATGAGAGCTGCAAAACAATAAAGCACATTACTCACTGTATGTAAATAACCTGTATGTTTACTGTATGTACAAAGTTCACAACACAGAAAAATGTAAAGAAAGGGGCATATTGTCAAGTGCAAAATTCAGTTTTTCGCTCCAAACATGGGCATGCAGTCTAACTGGGAGTGCTACTTTTTTCAGAGAGAAAAACACAAGGGGCATAGATTTTTTAGAGATTTCCGACATGGAGGAACTGAGACTTTGAACTTTAGCTTAGAGGCTTTTGAAGAGGCAGCAACATCCATAGCAACATTTAGTAGAAATGATTCTTATTAATGTTTGAATTGAGCAGCAGGGCTTAAAACGTGAACAGTTTTTGTGTAGAGAAGCTTTTAGTGTCTTGTTTAGCTTTGTTGGAAAAGGGACAACCCTTTGAGTGAGCTGGTGGTTTGTGGGGGTGTTTGTGTCCGTGTTTGGTCATTTTTCTCTTGTGTTTACTGCTGGTGCCAGGATAACTATTCCACCACTGCTTGCTGCCACCACCTCTTCTGTGAAGTCATTTCTCTGCTATGCTCAGCTTAAGCTTCTAATGAGGATGCCCCAATCATTTCTGTCTTTCCTTACACCTCCCTCTTTCTTCTTTTCTTCCGCCTTCTCAACACATTATGCTGTCTCACTCTTTCCCTCTCTTCTCTCAGATTGGGGGTTGTTGGCAGGAGCAAACAGTCACACAGTGTGTTTGGAGGCTGTTGCCAAGCAATGAGGCGGGTTCTGATTTACGATTACGTCTTCTGAACGGCAGCTTGTTGCAATTAGCGCTGTCCTTTGAGGAGGGTAAAGTGTGTGTATGTGTGTGTGTGCTGCATCTTCGTTTATTTGTCTGATTCCGTTCCAAACAGCCCTTTGCGTTTGAGAGTTTTGCCGAGTAACATTTCCTCTCCTGATCTCCACACAGTGCTGTTACAGTTGGGTCTCTTTCTAATTCTGTTCCCTTCATTCTTGTCCTTGTCATCTTTCCAGTGTCTCTCACCCTCTGTCCCTTGCTGCACTGCTCAGAAGGACTGTTGATTTGAGCATGATGTGGATAATCTGACAGTGAATTGGGAAAATGAGTGTTGCGTTGACCGAACCCCACCACAGTTGTTCCATGGAGGCATGGTTTTAGTTCTCCAATTCAGGTCAGCCAGCTATTCTGCATGAATATTTTTGTTAAATGAAAACATGCGTGAGTACTAGGGGTATTCTTGAGGTCTGGGAATTCACATACATTCTTAAATAACGGTGTCCTAAGTGATGTCACAGCCACTTGTGGCTAGGAGTACATTGAGGAGTGGTGCTTAATGTGACATGAAGCATGTGTTAGCCTTTACCTTCCCATTATTTGTAGCATTGCATGATGGGAAAAGACCTATGTAATATATTGAAAGTGACTAAACTGGGTAGAAAACTGGACAAAAAATATTGATTAAATATGATGTCAGCAAAGTTTTAGAGTAATGCCATTAAATAACTTCTTGTACATGTTTTAAATCATCTTTCAATGGTGCTCTCAAATTTTTTAAGAAGTGTGATCTTTTTTCAAAGTTTTAAGACCCATATTTTGTAGAGTCTGTATTGGTGATCCTAAGGACCATATTTCCAAATGAAAAAAAAACATTGCTTTTTAAGACTGTGAAATAGGGCTCATCAGTTTGACATCTAAAGGAGTCCAAGTCATAATAGTCTGGTAGTTCCTCAGACACAGATATTAATGGCTTGGACGTTACCTAACTGGAACAACTCACTGAGCCTATGTTTCTTGTAATTGATGTCACTGTGTGATCTATACAAATGAACAGCAGTAAATTTAAGATGCATGTTAGAAATTGGCAGTTTAGCACTTCTCTTACTGAAAGCCTGAAGTGGTGAGCACTGCTCAGACAGTATGTAAGGGTGTTTGTGTTTGAATGGCTTCTCCTTCAAATGCCTGATCCATAAAAGATGTGGGAATGCATTACAGGCTTAAACATGGCCCCAAGTTCCATGCCTCCCCCAGCAGAGACTATTCATTCCCTCTTGCCACCACATGAAGAGAATGTGCATGACGCAAAGTGTGTGTATGTGAGTGCTTGAGATGTTGCATATATGTCTGTATATGGATGGTTTGACTGGCATGAGCACAACTGTCTGAAAGTAACAATGCCCACAGACTGTCCTTATGTGGCCCCTGTTGTCTCCCTACTGTTGTCTTTGCTTTCTTTTATTCTGTCTTGTCTCACTACTTTTTCATTATTTCTGTCCTTTTTTCCTTTCATTTCACCCCATTTTTTCCTTCAACCACTCTCACAGACATAATTAGGTTTTTGTTCAGTGAATGGAAAGAAAAAAAATGATTGAGAATGAGTGGTAGAAGGTAACATATGATGAGGAAGTGAGCTGTTAAAAATGGAGAGAAAGAAGCAGAGAGAGAGAAGATAGGAATGAGGTACCCATGGAAGGGGTTGTGGTTAATTCCCTTGTTAATAATTTTCTAGCCTGGTTGCCCCAAGCCTCTGAGACAGCACAGCCATTGTGTGCAGCATTTACTTGGCCCTCTTCTGTTTCATTTTTGCCCTATTTGAATTCTTTGACATTTTTGCTTGTTACCTCATTGTTCCTGTCCTGTCTTCCTACTGCTATTTTAAAAAAGCCTTGCATGTGGGTTTTTCAGAGAGTTTTAGCTGTGCACTTATTCTAAGCTACTCTTGAGTTCTTTATGAGGCCCTTGTGTCTCTGACTTTATTTTCTGCATTTTACCATTCTACAAATTGTAACCATTGTCTTGTATGCTTTCCTGTGTTGCAAAAACCTCATTTTTTGGACTTTTCTACAGAAGAGTTGGAAGCAGTGCTGACAGACTTGACATCCGACCGATCACAGCTCTAACAGGATAAAGCAGGATTTATTAGTTGGGATGCAAATTTAGAATCCTCAATGCAGACTGCATTTGAAACATGCGACCTTCATGATGAGGCATTTTGATTCATGACTGATTCATTTCTCTCTCTCTCTCTGTCTCTCTCTCTCTCTCTCGCTCTCTTGCTCTCGCTCTCACACTCTCGCTCTCTCAGGTGTGTATGGCAGTCAAGTAGCAGTTCCTCCAAAGGTCAGTGCAGTGTTGGGGAAGAATGTGACTCTGGGTTGCAGAATTCAGGTGGACTCTAACCTAAGTCTGACTCAGAGCTCGTGGGAGAGGAGGCTGCCCTCTGGTTGGGTTACCCTTGCGGTTTATAACCCCATGTTTGGCATTTCCATCCCACCTGAGTACGAGCGCCGTCTGTCCTTCCGCTCACCCTCTGCCCATGATGCCACCATCATTCTGGAGGATGTGGGCTTTGCCGACATTGGCGTCTACACCTGCAAAGTGGCCACATTTCCCCTGGGTAACACGCAGGCCTCCACCACCATCAGCGTGCTTGGTAAGTGTGAGTGGTTGAATGTGTGTGTCAAGAACCACTTGCTTCAACAACAGCAAGCTATTTGAAAGACAAGAAAAACCATCAATCACACATTAATACTGTAGTGTAATTAGTAGACTGTTGGTCCACATAAAAGATCCCATGACATGAAAATTTCACTTTAACATTAATAGTTCTCCTAGCCTGCCTATGGTCCTGCAGTGGCTAGAAATGGCGATAGGTGTAAAGAGTGCTTTGATCATCCTGCTCCACTGTTGAGAGAACAACAGCTCAGATGGCCCGATCTCTACTGGCAACTAGCTAGCATATAGCCTTATTAAAAAGTTATAGTTTTGTGCTTTTGCATGTTTGTGTGTATATCAGTTTTTACATGTTTGAATGTATTTTCAGGCATTCATTTTAAAGATTTTTTGTGTAAAAGGTTTTTAGGTTATGTACACATCATTCAGCCCTTGAACCATTAATCAAGTGTAACCGTTGTCTTTACACCTTTTCAAGCTGCTTGAATGCACAGTCCTTGTGGTAAACTTGGAATTTCAGAAGGCTGCAAGTTGCATCCCCTTAGACGCACCGTGCTGTAACTTGGTGTATCTGCGGCTGAGACCAGTCTGGAGATAATTCCCTGTCAATCGTCTTGTTAGTATGAATGAAAAACAATAATCAGTCTGGCTGTCAGATTGTGACCTGCATGTATTAGAGATAAAGTGCCGTGACAAAAGTTTTTGCGTGTGTATCCTCTATAAATGGAACATACGATGTTGGCATGTGCATTCTTATCACAGCTTGCATACAGAGTGCTGCGGCTGTTTTGTGTGTGTGTGCACATGTGTACGTCAGTGAGAGCAAGTGACTTTAGGGCAGGGTTGGGAGCTGTGTTTGGGGAGATGGGCGAGCTCTTCCACAGAAAAGTATGACGTCAGCCTCTCTCCTGCAACCCATCTGCTCAGCTGGAGCTGCTCACAAAAATGCTCAGAGAGCTGAATGAAGCTGCGTGCGTGTATGTCTGTGTGTGTACGTGCGTGTTGTGTGAGAGCAAAAGAAAGAGTGCTTTGAGTTAACATGATTAATAATGCATTATAATGTTGTGGAGGCGTGTGTGTGTGAGAGAGAGCCATTCTGCCCTTGGTGGGCTAGAAAAGAATGTGTTAGCAGTGAAGATGAGAAAAGAAGGGGAAGCAAAGCTCTAAGCAGTATGAAAGACAAACCAGAAATGTTACAGCAGCAATGATTGAGTGACTGCCAATATCCAAACCTAAACCTGAATTTGAGAGTGCATGATTGAGATGGATAGAGATAGCAAACATGATATAATCAAAGAATATAGAACAGAGAAAGGGGGGAGTGATGCAGGAGAGAATACAGTCTCATAAGTGAAAGGAGAGAGAGTGAAGAGAGAATGAGGGAGGAGGGGGCACACACAAGCTATAATTAGAGCAGGAGGAATGTAAAGGCGCGTGTGTGGTAGAAGAGGGGAATAGATGCCCTTCTATATTTAGGGGTTCTCTATGAGTTTGGATCAGTAGTGTTGGTCTGAAGGTCATATAGATTTAGAAGATGTGAGGAAGTTCTTCTTTCATTCACTGTTTGCCATACGTTCATTCGTACAGTCTATGTACGGTACACTAATCCCCCGCTTTTCATGAGGGGTTACATTTCAAGAGCACCTGCGTATAGTGGAAAAAAACGTTGCTTTTTTTTCATAAACCAAAATGTTTATCAAAACAAACATGTCTATTTTTATTGTGTAAACCCTAAATATGCCCCCAGATATGCTCACAGATAATGCATTGTAAAGGTAAACCTGTATTTTCCTCTTAATTTAATTTAAATTCCCCAACAAGATATGCAGTTTTGGAAGGTTGCTGAAGAAAAGTATTGGGACACCGCAGTGAGGTGAAAGATTTTCAGGGAATAACCCTTGATCTACTCAGGCTAAAAATTTAAATGAGGACTACTGAACTACGGAGTTTGAAGTGTCTGAGTGCTCTTGGAGTGCGGGGGCTCAGCCCAGGTGTGGAATTAGAAAAAAGTGCTTCCAGGTCGGCTACAGCCTACCACTTTGTGTGAAAACATCCAGAAAAAATATATTTATTCTCACAAAAAGCAATAAAAGACAGAGGATATTTGTAGTTTCCGTGTTATTATGGGAATTTCCGCATAAAACTGAGTTTGATTCTCAAAACAAATCTGCACGTGACTGGATCCACGTTAAACAGTTTTCTGTACAGAATATCCATAAGGTTTAAAGTGTATGACATGCTTGAAGGAGTAGTTCTGTGAAAATGGGCCTAACAATGAAAGAAACCATTTAGCATTTTTCAGGGTTTCCTGTTTTTCTTACATTTTAGTTAATAGAAAAAATACTATTTATCCTCCTTGAAAAGGTGGGTCTTCAGGCGATGCTTGAAGACCGCAAAGGACTCTGCCGATCAGACCAGAAGAGGGAGTTCATTCCACCACTGGGGAGCCAGGACTGAGAAGAGTCTTGACGC
>JBBPDC010000023.1:6741574-6753081 GCA_037974485.1 Hemigrammopetersius urotaenia
TGTGTGTGTGTGTGTGTGTGTGTGTGTGTGTGTGTGTGTGTGTGTGTGTGTGTGTGTGTGTGTGTGTGTGAAGAAGAGTCTGAGTCAGAAAGTGAAGATTTACTTCACTCCCCACCACAATTATTAAAGGCGAAGCGCAAGTACACGAGTACTCGCTCACGCAAGAAAACCACACCAAATCCAGGTTCAGCAGATGAGTAGGGATTCTTTTAAAAGAAAAAAGGAAAATTTGTGATGAATTTTGCATGTTTTTCCTAAACTAAATGTGTTTCATGGTGCAAATTTTAGAAAGCTTTGATGAAAGAAATAACAGTTTTCACAAAAAAGATCCAGATGGAAATGTCACAGCCAGCACAAAAGGAGACAATACCCTTACATGGAGTGCTGAGAAAAGCATGCCTTTTATCAGTGACAGTGACAGGAACACACAGCCACAGTCATCTGATTCCAACTACAGTCTCAATACGTTACTGTCAACAGCCTCATCCCAAACAGGTGAAAAATGTTGTCTTAAATAGGATCAAGTGTGTATCAATATGTTTTGATCAGAAATCATGTCTTTATATAGTTGTGAAATGCTGCTGTCCTTCAGGGCACAGTGTAAAGCATTTAATTTTTAAAAGCTGTCATCTGCGACTGCAATGTGACTTACTAATTTGGCTCTGTCATGTAAAACTCATATTCATTTCAAATGCCATCCATATCTCTGAGCAGGAAGCAGTGTTGATCAGGAATGGAATAGTCAAGAACTTGAATGCAGCTGCTCTATCTGTGAGGACAGGACTGGAAGTGAGAATGTCAGCTTAAGAAGCAAGGATCTTGATACCTCTCCTTCAGGGTAAGTTATTCAACTTGGAATAAATTACACATTTACCAGAAGGACAGGAAAATATAAATTTTCAACACAGAGTGAAAAATCCTTAGCAGTAATTTTATCCCCCAGTACCTGAGCAGCTGGTTCAAGGTGACCCTTCAGGGACACACAAGGCATTTTTAAAGCTACACCACTGTATTATATTTCTCCAGTGAATGTTTAGCTTTTTTGGTAGTCAGGATAATGAACCAATTATGAAGTGTCCCTTAAGCAATTCTTGCCCTGTATTCAGGCCCTTTCTTTTAAAAGACCGGATGCTTGGGATTTTCCCTTCCTTGGGGAGAAAGCAGTTAGTTGTTAGCCCGACAATCCCACAGACATCTGTGCTGCTGGGAACTGCAGAGGGCTTGAATCTCAGCCCCTCTCTACTCACTTCACCAGCTAGAGGCCTCAGTGACCCACTACTACCCAGTGGACAAGAGGAGCTGAAGAGTAAGTCCTTGAGTATAACTGAGCATTCCAAGACAGCATGAGTGTTCTTTTACTTATGACATACATAAAAATTATTTATTACTTGAAAGGAAGTAACCTAAGAAGGAAATATTAAATGAAACAAAGTGTTTTGACATATGCATTAAGCTACACAATCACATTGTGTTCTTTACTGATGCTGTTACAGCATTATTTGAAGAAGTTTGGGTCACTCCCAAACCTGTTGTTCTCAAATCACCCAGTGAGACAGTAGGTACATTTTTTAATTATTTGATAACAGAATTCTCATTAAATGAAATTTTAAGAATGAAATCTTTTTGACAATAGCATTGCCAGTGGTGAAATGATGAATGTATTTCCTCTCAGAGTGAGGAAGATGATAGAAGTTCAGATGGTATAAACTGGACCCCAAAACAACACATCTTGGCAGAAAGAAAAGCTTGTCGCGGGAAGATCTTCAACAAGAGAAAGTTTGAAAAAAAAAACGGCCTAAAGAGGAAATGTGTGAATGGCTTTATCATGTTCTGCCGCATCAACCGGAGACTGTATGTTAAGTAAGTATAAATTAACCACCTTACAGCTTATTTGTCAGTGTTTTAATAGGCTTGTGGTGTTCCTAAAATGTATAGAGATCAGTGGATGGTAAAACAAACGTATTTCTGAGCAGAACCCATCCTGGAACACCTTCTACTGTGGTTACCAAAGAGCTGGCTAGGATGTGGCACATAATACCTGAACAAGAGAGACGTTTGTACTGGTAGGCATCTAAAATTTCCATCAACGTGTTTTTATTTTTTATTATTTTTTGAGCTCACAGACATCACCTAACTACCCCCAACCCACCCTCTGTCCTTTTAATAGCCTTAAAGCCAGGTACTTCAGTCGTCAGCAGAACCGTAATGTGCGCAGTGAAGACCAGGAGTCAGAAGGAGAAGTGGATCTCTGTATCCCAAGCCCCCTGAATACGTTATTAGCACAGAGAGATCTGTATTTTGTCTCCCATGGAAATCTTTAAACCCCTGTTTTCCCCATCTGCATACTCAAATCCCATGTTGCCACAGAAAAAAAATTCTGTTGAGACGTCATGAAACTCTAGTTTTGCAAAGGCAATGGATTAACAGACTGTAATGTATGAATATGATTTGATTTAATATCAGTACATTATAAAATATTGCTCTTTTCTGGAAGATGACAGTCACTTGTACCAAAAAAGCAGAAAAATCTAGTAACAGAAACATACTTTATATATGTAATGTGTACATACAGTGATTTTATTGTGTTTGTTATTTATACAATAAACACATGGTTTAGTGCTTATTATGGCTTTAATATGTTAATTGTCATTGACCTCCATTAAGGGTTAAATTGTTTTGGATTTTGATGTTGCTTGTATCACAAGGGAGGATAATACACTTCTTTTAAAGTAGTATCTATCTATTTCCTTTCTTCTTCTACTTCATACAAACTTGTGTTGACTATTTGGAGGTTTTGCAGATTTTGTTTAGCTATGTGTTGGCAAACAAGGACTCTTCTTTCAGTTGCTGGTTGCACATGCGAAGTTTCAGCACCTCTGCCAACAAAGCCGCTTTCTCCTTCTTCTCCTGAGTTGGGACAAAAGAGAGACACATTTGTATAATGTTCATGGCTGTCCTCATGGAGACACAATACACCTGCAGGCACAGGTGATGTGTTTGCCATTCATTCAGCTGTTAGGTCTCACCTTTAGAAGATCTCTGCTCAACCTTCTCAGGACAACTTCCAGGTGAGAGAGTTGGTCAGGAAAGTCAGTGAAAACAACACCGCTAAGATACATAGAAGAACATTAATTTCAGATTTCAGTGTGACCAAATTATCTGGTTATTAATGGTCATCATTCAAATAATCTACTCACTCTGTGTCTCCACTGACAGAGGGATTAACAGAAGGAAAGTCTTGGTCACTGTAAGCTGGACTTTGTGGTATAGGACTCCTGCCTAAGAGCCCATTGTGGGACTTAGCAGACTGGAAGTTAGCGGCCCTCTGCACTACAAATGTAAACATTCTTGAAAACACGACTGAGCATAATAAAAAAGAATCTACTTGCTTTTTTGCCATTCATAACTTACACTCATAGGCTGCAGCAGCATTGACTAAGCTGTTCCAATCAAGGTCATGGGCTGCGTTTGGAAGTGGCAGGAGCTCATGGTTAAAATGACAGCCCCTCTCCAATACTGTAGACCCACTGGACATTGGCTGAAACACTACAAAAAAATGTTTAGTTTTTTTTTTTATGTATCCTTGTTCTTTTCCTAAGCACAGGGAAACCACAAAATTATCGACTTGGTATAGATGTAGTGGATAGAGGTTAGGTTGAAAAACCCTAGACTAGTCCTTTAAGTGGAATTTATTAGAATACTGCTCAACAGCCCTTACTTATGGGACTAGATTGCAAAGAGAGATGGCTGGGCCTGGGTGGAGTATGTCTGCTGAGAAGAGGGCTTGATGAAGCAGAGCTCTGTATGACCTCACTAAGACTGCTGTTTGTTCGTGTTTCCTGAAGAGAGGGTTAGAAGAAAACAAATACACTTTACAGCATAATGGCAAATCATAAAAAACAAATTCAGCATGTTGCCACATTTGAACTACTCTTTTAGAGCATCTTTATTCTTGGTTGTCATAAACAATTTGGGCAACCTAGATTTTCTTTTGAAATATATAAAACAGAATTCACTCACTTGGTCTGACGGATACGTGTTAGTTAAGTCATCCATCACAATGAGTTTTTTCAGGTCTTCCACTATGTTGCTCTTGCGAACAGGTCGTGGGGAGCATGCCGCCCGAAGTGTTGCAACCGTACGGGGCTGACCAAACACATTTCTCGTGTTCATGTCCACTTGACGGCTGAAATATTATATAAATATAAAGCTGTTGAGAAGCATATTAAAAACTCACACCTTGCATATTTTTGTATTTTTAGTGTGCTAACACCCCTGACTCAACTCGTGAAAGGCATTAAGAAATACCCAAAGATTTTAATAAAGGTTATGTATGAGTAGTGTTTGTCAAACTAGTCCTTTAGGGTCTTCCAGATGGTCAAGTTCTGGCCCCATCTGTATGTGCTTAGGGTTGAGCAAAAATGTGGATCATCTAAAGGGCTCTAAGAATTGTTTAAAAACCACTGTGTTAAAGCAGAGATGCCACATAAATGTGCAAATCAGACCACACACTGAGGCATTAAATCAATACCACATATATTTAGCTTTGCGGCTGTGAATTATTCACCATGTGTATATACATAAAAAATGTAATAAAAAATTACTGGATATGTCATTTTATTTTACTTTCTGTGTTAACAAACATACTTAATGGAAGTGAATAACAACATTTTTAACCAACCTCATATTACTGGAGAAATGATTTCCACCTTTACAGCTGTCCTTCCAGTCTTTAGAGTAATTTTTGGGCTGAGACATGTTGTTGTGAAATTGTCTAGAGAGGACATGATCAGCACTATCCTGAGTGCTGTAAATGCAGTTGCCATTGTACAGTCTTAACTTGCGGTAACATGAGGACTGTTGGTCGAGATACGTATTAAGCTGGTCCACTGAAGACTGGTTTGGTGGAAGTGTATAGCCAGTCTCATGTGAATCCTGGTCACATGTCGGCCCTCTGAAGGAACTTTGTTTCTGTGTGGGCTGAAACTGTTTGAACTGAAATTGTCCATGAAGATTCCAGACAAATTCCTCCTTCCTGGAAAGTTCAGCGCCAGGTATGTTCACTGAAGTCTGCTGCTGGCCGGGGAAGCGTTGTTTCTGGATGTCCTGTTTCTTAATATGCTGATATTGGTCGTTGTACTGCTGCTGACTCAGATTTACTGCTGCTGAATCTGGCGATATTTGAGAAATGACTGCCTTCATCAAACAAGGCTTTTCCACCACTGAAGTCTTGATTCCTTGTGGTTTGCTGCAGAGTCTACTATCAAAATAAACACACAAAGACCACAGATATATACAAAGTGCAGACATATACAAACACGTTAATATGGTGAATAAGTATGTGCTGTATAGCTGCAAAAATACTAGACAGACTAAAATGTCCATGATGTATGTGCTGAAGGTCTCTTTTTGAGTAGCTGCCTGTTGTATATCCATGCCCCCTGTACACCAAAGATCTTGTCTATTGTGAATGAAAGTAGAACAGTGATCCACCAACCACAGGACAGGCCCTTTTTAAAATCTTTGGGGTGGGAACAAGGGGAGGGCAAAGTGCCCCACTTTCTCATAATTCACCCACCCCCTCCCTGTGAGAGACCATTCTCTATTTGTGGGAACAACATAGCAGGGGGTATTGATGTGATTATACTGTGGATATGAGTAAAAAAAAAAGATGGCACATAGTGAAATGGTAAAACCAGTGTTGCTTGTCAGTTACCATACCCAGTCATTTTGCCTTGTTTCCCTGTGGGCTACTTATTAAACAAAGAAAATATAGCACCTGCCCACTGGTCTCTATCATTAGTGTGCAGTTAGTTTACATATTTTCTGTTTGCATAAGTACAGAAAATGCATCACATTTATCGTTTGGGGTAATTGACCACATGCAACAGATTAATACCAAAGTTTCAGAAAAGTATAGTATTTCTTTTTTCTCCAACATCTTACCTTTGTTTGAGAACAGCTATCTTGGAATGGGCCAAAGGTAGAGTGTGAGAACAGAATTCTCTCTTGGTTACGGTTGGGGAATTCTCTTTCAGAGCCTTTGTTGAGGACAAAGCAGACTCGTAATAACTAGATTGAGGAATCTTGGGACTGTAGAAGCCAGGCTGAGCCAGCGGGTGTGGTCTAGAGGACAGCAGGATACACCTGTCACTCTCACTGTTTCTCGGGCTCTGATCCTGTAGGCCTTTGCTCTTGATGCAGTGATCATGGCTGTAGGGGGAAAATGCACTTGGCTCTTGAGCAGTGTGGAAATAGTCAGGGTGCAGAAAATGTGCCTGGAACACAAAGGTAACATGGGGACTGGAAACTTTTATTATTCCAAAACTCTTGCACAGTTCGTGCAGCAACACATTGGAAGGCACTGCTGAGAGTGGGTTGATGCAATACACCTAAAAATGCAAACTCACTCTTGGCAGGCTGTTGTAGAACTCCCTCTCAGGCTGATCCTGCTGACCCTCTCTTTTCACCGATTTCTCACACTTAAGCACTGTACGAGGGGCTGTCACCATATGCCACTCTCCATCTAAAATAATTACTTAGTTACACTGACAAGGCAAAATGTAGTGTTCAGAGATCAATAGTTCTCAAAATCCACAAGAGGTTTGCATAATGTCTACATTGTACCTGCACTGGTGTTTAGCCTGGTGAACTCCAATTCCCTATTTGACCTGCATTCTACGTGTTTGTCCGTCTCTTGTTCCCAAGGGAGATTATGTGAATGACCATACATCCTGACAAGAAAACACACAATGATTCAAACAACTGCAGAATAATTCACATTTTTCACCTCACAGGGTTAAGGTTAGTCTCCTGAATCTGGAATAGGCTTCAACTGCAAGGGTTTTCCAGACTATGGAAGACATCCTCTCAGATTCTCATTATATATATTTACCAGGACTGCCATTTTTTGCATATTCTGCATATATATATAATAAAAATAAAGGATAAACCAGTCAGAAAGAACAAAAGCAACATCCACTCACATTTAATCCTTCTTTTTATCTCCATGAGTTTTATCTTAGAGCTGAGTCCACAGAGTGTAGTTCAGAGAAATGAGGTGGCACAGAGTGCTCCAATTCAACTGAGCCAGGCAAAACAAAGCACATAAGAAAAAGAGCTGCGTGGGCTCACCAGTAACTACTTGGAACAGAGGATTTAATTGTCTTATTCAGTTCTGTTTGTCTGCCTGTAGCAGGCTTATCTGAATTAGACTTTGTTGTGATGTCATGTGGTACATATTTGTATGGAACATCATTGTAATAAATCCTTGGGAAAAGGGGTAATTCATGTTTGAATGTTAGATTTTCAGAAATAATGTAACAATTATATTATCATTTATAATAATATATTTTATTTGCCACATACAATTACAACACACAGTGAATTTCTTTCTCTGCATTTAACCCGTTCACCAGTTCAGTGAAGCAGTGGGCTGCCGCCAACAAGGCACCCATGGAGTAGTGTGGGGTGGACACTAAAGGTCGGGATTCAAACTCCAACCCTTTGACTGCAGGGCCAATGCCTAACCACTAGACTACGGTGGCCTTATATCATCTTGGTTTTGTAACTGATGTCTTAGATCAGTGAAAAATCAAATATACACAGTCTTCCAATTACCTAGGAGGTAATCGAGACATATTTT
Source organism: Hemigrammopetersius urotaenia (assembly GCA_037974485.1). Taxonomy (NCBI): domain Eukaryota; kingdom Metazoa; phylum Chordata; class Actinopteri; order Characiformes; family Alestidae; genus Hemigrammopetersius; species Hemigrammopetersius urotaenia. The sequence continues at coordinate 6,749,220 of JBBPDC010000023.1, forward strand.
TGAATATTTTGCTTGTTCAAGGCTAATGTTGCTATTAAACATATTTTTTTCTGTGAATACATCTCTAAAGTATCTTTGAAAGCACCCAAACCAAATCTAGCTCTTCATGAAGGTGATCCAGACATGATGGTGTAGTCTATGACTCACTGTGAGCTATAAAAGTACAAAAAAGTTTACAGTGAAGGTGTGCAGACATTTTAGACAAAAGGGTGCATTTTACGAACCACTTCAGCTGTAGGAGTGAGAATCAATTCTAGGAGATCTAGAATCAGTTTCTGTGTAATGCCTATCATTAGCTGGATATAATTTGAGTGCGATTGTGAGATTTTTGAGATGTATTTATGGAAACTGACTTCAAGTGTTAGTCTTGTAGCACTGTACTAAAGAAAAACTCTTAACATGTCTTTGATGTCTTGGATGATCGATTACATCTGGGGTGAGAACAATGTTTTGCACATTTGTTGCTGATCGATTCCTTTGTGGAGAAAGAATTGCAGAGCAGCACCACCAGCGCAAAAATGAAAGCAGACTGAAAAGAGCTAGCACTATGCTTGATTGCATTTATTTTAACCTAGGTCATCTTCAGCTACTCCTGTGCTCCTATCTTGACTGTTCTTCCATCTTTTCTAGCCACAATAGGTGTTTAGTATGTTATTAGAGGGCTACATGTAGAACTAAACCATACCCATATTTAGTGTGAATAATGTGTCGTACTCTCGTTTGTTCTCTTTCCTTTCCAGCTGGCCAAAGGGATCAACCTCATCATGAACTTTACTTAAGTATAGACACACTTCTGCTGTAAGACCCACTTCTGACCAGCAGCATGGGTGTCAATGCTTTCTGGGGCTTTTGTACTCAGCACTGCCCCATGGCAAAATTCTGCTTGCTGAACTGCTATTCATTGCAACAGGACACTGTAGTCAGTGCTGTAATGACAACAGACCAGAACCATTTATGTTCTACGTACACATAGCTGATTTAGCAAGGATGATGCAGGTTTGGGGCCAAGGTACAGGTTTCCATAGTACTACTACAGACATATGTAGTATGGCAACTTGATTTTCAGGAGATTAGATAACCATGAAGCTACAATAAGACAGAGAAGGAAAGGAATGTAACTCCATGCAGGAGGTAATTCCATGCATGGAAACTTGCTTAGAGCCAGAGCGGAAGGGCTTTAACTTGCCTTGCAAATACAATGTGTGCTTTGCCAAACGACAAGAGAACCTCTTTTCTTTTATTGCAAACTCAGTCAGTGACCTCTTCAGCCTACATTCAGCAGTTTGGGAGTATGTCATATTTAAATAATCGCATTCTGGAAAGCTCCGTACCTTTCCAGCAAAATGTGTCAAGAAAGTAACATAACCCTTGTACTAAAAATATACTGCTCAAAAAAATAAAGGGAAGACTTAAACAAGACAATGTAACTTCAAGTCAGTCACACGTCTGTGAAATCAAACTGTCCACTTAGGAGGCAACACTGATCATCACTGAGAGTGTAGACTGTAAATCAGTGTTGCCTCCTAAGTAGACAGTTTGATTTCACAGATGTGTGATTGACTTGAAGCTACATTGTCTTGTTCAAGTCTTCCCTTTATTTTTTTGAGCAGTATATATAAAATAAGAATCAAAAGGCAAGGGCCGCCACATTCGAGTGTGACATTCCCTGAATTACAAAATCTTTGAAAAGAGGAAAACCATGAAGAATGTAACAAGGAAAAAAGCTCTACAAAATAAATCTGAGAAGTTTTTACAGCAACACATTTATTACAAATACATGCTATACATAAACAGAAAAGCTTCCAATTTAAAGATGCCAAAATAATTTATCCAAGTACAGTCCATTGCTACTCCAGTGTAAAGCAAAATCAGTGATCAGCCACTTAAACAAATAGTCCAACCAAATATACACCAGATAGACCAAAATAACTGGAGAGCTCCACTCATGTTCCGATTAAACTTTTCCAAAAATTGAGTGGCTTCATCATTTCACCTTAGGCATGCTGAAACTATATGTGACGCACGTAATGTTTCATGGACAGAAAATCAAGCTCGGGTGGCTCAAGAAAAAAATTAAATAGATGAGTGGATATGCAGTCAGGCTACCACTGATGTTCTCTTCATGCCCCACAAACAACATGTGTAAAACAACAGGGGTAACATACAACAGGGGTAAGACAGCTGTTTTACAGTCATTCAGTGATGATTTTACCTTCAAGAACAATAATGTTCTCTTCTTGTTGTAGTTTGAATGTGCAATCCTGCTGTAAAATACTGTGGTACACAAACATCTGAACATTAACTAGACTCCTCATTTCAGTGTTTGATTGCTGTAGTTAGGGAGGTATCTAAAATGTTATATTGTTACATAAAAGTTAAATTGTTTGTTTTTCTTCTCAAAGAAATCAAGTCCCAGGCCAAATCTCAGCTGGAAGTAACAGTAAGGGTGTTGATTACACTTTACACAGCAGAACCAAAATATGCCTGTGGGACATAATCTTTTAATAAACTCTATATTTAAGTATATATTTAAGTGTTGTGCAGCAGATATTTAACAGAAAAGTGTCAAAAAAAACAAACAGCAGTTGACATTTATTGTGCTGATATTAATCAACACATTAAAATTATACAGCACAAGACTATGCAGTAGTGTAATAGCAGTAACAGAAATGCCCCAAATCACAAAAACATCCTGGTTAATCCTAATAGAAAATATGGAGTGGAAAATAAGAGATATCTCATATAAGACATGTGTCAAAGTTCATTTAAGTAAAAAGGAGTTACATGACTCTCTTAGCAGCGACTGAACTGTCCAACCACTGACTGATAACACAGTTCTCTGGTCCACCTTGATGTATCAACACACCTTCCTTGCATGTCAGATCATGCAAATGAGGAATGTGGAGTTCAACTTATATGTAACATCTGACAAATTTATACAACTGGACTGTTTGACCACAATTAACTTAATCACAATTAAGTGTGTTACAAGACCTCAGAATAGATAAGAGTGTTATTTCTTTTTGTGAAATCATGTACAACACAGTCTGTGCAATAAAATAGTCAGCAACAAAAAGAGCCTCTTTAAAATGACCTTTGCTCACTTGGAAAAAAATGTATATATAGCTACAATGTGTGTCTGATCACAGCTAAATAAATTCAGTTTGGTCACACAATTAGACAAAAAGGAAGGGATATAAAATTTACCATAGGCAACAATGTTGGTCCAGATTCTCACTAGCATTCATTAAAATAATAAAGAAAGGAACCTCCTGCACAATTCTCTCATATAATTTTTTTTTTAGTTAACCGTATACCAGGTCACTGCAACATATGAAAACACTTTTTTTTTTTAAATTAAAAAACTATTTACAAGATAAACACAAAGCAAATTTGAAGACATTCGCAATGTATATTGTGCATTACAATGGGGAAATTACTTCAGTGTCCAGAGAGCATGTCTGTCAAAATGTCAATAAAATTGTCCAGGCCCCAGAGGTAACCATCTTCTCTGTTTCCCTCCACCCAAGAGCTGCGGTGGTCCAGAGTAAGATTAGGTGGCATGGGAACAGTCTTTCCAAAGTCGATCATCCATACTCCTGCCCTGCCACTGGGATCGTGCACAAACAACAGAGAGCTTCCCACCACCTTAGGCAGGAAAACCGGAACTGCTTAGCAAAAGCACCAATAACTTTGAAAAATATAAGACAGGAGGGTGTGACACTTCTTACCTCATGTGTTTTAAAGAAGTCCGAGTTCTCAAGCACAAGCCGCAGCTCCATTAATCGCTGTTGGTAACTTTTCTGTAAGTGGAGTAGGGTATTATACAGTGGGATGCAAAAGTTTGGGCAACCTTGTTAAT
>JBBPDC010000023.1:6758745-6777146 GCA_037974485.1 Hemigrammopetersius urotaenia
ACATATATACATATATATATAAACAAGACAAACCTGCATGACCAACCACCTGAACCCATGGAGATCGTTTTTCCAAAGGTACCATGACAGGTGACCAGTTCACCATATTTTTACTCTTGTTCCACAAATCACTCTAAGATAAAACAAAACAGAGAAACAATGACATGAGTTAATAAGAACTATAAATGAAAACCTACTGAAGTGACATTGCTATATTTCTGCAAAGTATACCCTCCTTTAGCTGGTATTATTCCTTACCTCTGGCTTCAACTCTAGATTCAAATGGCAAACTCCTTCTGCACTACTGACCAAGAGGCTCTCTCATAATCATTGACAATGCTGAACTAGCTGGAGTTATCAAGCAATACAGAGGGGCAGTGATTGCTCATGAATCTTACCCAATGGCTGATGAAACATTTACAGACAGTACTTGTTTTGCTACCATGACAGACAGAAATGCAAGTGCCTTGCATACAATATGTAGAAATTCAGAAATAGTTTTTTAAAGACAAAAAATAATATGATGTCTATCCATTAACACATTACTGCTAATGAAAAATTACATTCAGAACTACATGTTTTAATATTTATCTTAGACATGTTTATTTTTTTCTTCCAATACTTACTGATCTAAATTTTTACCTTAGTCATATCTTCAGTTGTGTTAAATATATGTAAATACTGTTCACAAACTGCTTTCATCGTTTTCTTAATCAGTCAAATAAATAACTACACATGCAGGTCCATTAATCTTTAAGCTGAATGTTATTATCTCTTTCCCAGATCACTGCAAACCATTCACAGAAAGGCTGTTAAAAAAGATTAGAGTAACCCACTCTACTCCACCATAATCAATTATAAGGAGGAGGAAAGAAAACATGATTAAGAAAGGCTAATATGAGATTACTCAAAAACTGAACTGAATATCTAACCTTCTCATATCAACATACAAATACACCCTTAGCTAACATTAGCTCAGACACGGTCATTATAAATAAATGTAAACACAAGCCCCTCTGGTGAGGCAACATGTGATTGTTATGGACAAACAAAATCTCAAAGCCTGAAAAGGATGCAGTCCCTGTTTCCATCCCCTCCAGGTAAAACATACTCACTTGGGCAGTGAAAAGCTATTCAGATAGACAAAAACAGATGCCAGATGAAGAGACTGACCATAAAGAGGAAGCAACGCCTTTTCCACCGATTTTACTGCTTCAGCATCGTCCCCATTCTGACTGTTCAGAATTTCAAAGAAAAATCTACCAGCATTTAAAGAGCTGATATGTACCAGAACCCTGAGCCAAAACCTTCAGTAGCACTAGAAGTTTCACAAGAAGATACTACATTTATCCCCTATGATCCTGCAGCACATCTGATCTCAAAAGGCACAATGATAGCCCATGTAGCACTTTCTTATAAAAGCAACAAGGAGAGGTCATTATAAACTATTTGTTAACCATCTGCATAAACTATTTACACTATTCCTAAATCCAATTAAAAATGTTTATTCATAAGTGTGAGGTTGGTTACATTTTAACCAAAATGTGCAGATTGATTCCAGGTTTGTAATCAAATAAAAATATAATTAAACAGTATATAAATTGAGATATAAAATGTGATATCAGTCTAACAAAGTACCATCCCTCAGATCACATGACTTCACATTTAAAGTTGTTGTGTCAGATTAGTTTGAATCTTCATATCTATTTATTGTATTTACTCTACTGTGTCAGTCATTCCTTGTACTTTATTACAGAGGCAGTTGAATAATCATACTAATGGTGCAATACTAATCATTATGGAAGGTCTGCACAGCGTCCGCACTATACTGTTACATACACTATACGGTTATAGTACATTTCTGTTACATATATGTCTACAGTCTCATAGTAACATACAACAAAGAGCATGTTAAAACAATGTTGCACTGTGGCCCATGGAGAAACTTTTATCCCATCACACTGTATATGTGTACACAACTGCTGATGACAAAGTTACCCTGTTCCTAGTACAGTCTCATTGATAACTGTCTACTTATTGCACTATTTTAGGGTCTCATGCAAGCTCTAGCTTAAATGTTTCATTTTGTTGCACCATGGTCCATGGGTAAACGTTATCTCATTACACTACATGTATACACAACTGATGACAACAAAGTAACCGTAATCCTAAAACTCACAGAGTCGTGATGTTCTGGACACACACTGCCGTTCCGTGGCACGGTGAGATTCCCAGGGTTCCCTTCACACTCCTCTTCGTATTCCTCGATGGACGAGGTGGGAGAGAGACCGGCCGAGGACGAGTTGGACAGTTTTCTCAGCACCAGGGACGAGGCGGGAGAGCTGCTTAAGCCACTGTCTGAACACAAGGACTCTTCGTCCGTGCTTGAGCGGCAGGGGAGCCGCTCCGCATCTTCACTGCGAGATTCACAGGTTACAACCACCTCTGGAAGAGCCAAACACCCCTTCTGAACCTCGCTGCTCTTTACACACTCGTCCTGCCCCTCCAGACTCTCGGCCCAATGCAAAACACCCGAGCCCGGAGTCTCGGTGCCAGGCGTTTTAGTCATGGCGATCTTGCATTTGAGCTTAGCACCAACGCAGTAAAATGCAATACTACAAACCAGACACGGTGACTAACTCACCATTCGGACCTGCTTCAAGTTCAGCTCCTGATTTAGTAAACGAGATAGATAAATAACGTGCCAATACACTGACAGGGCTCAGCCTTTGCCTCGTTCACACGTTCCCCCCCTCCGGACATGTGGACGCACATCAACAGACAATAGAGCAGAGCTGCGAACAAATCGCTGTCGACACTGACTCGCTTCGAACAAAATCACTCGAACTTCTGTTAGGCATCTGTTTCGAAGCCTTCTAATATTATTACTTTTTTGCGTAAAACATAAATATCGGCCTGTTTGAATTATACCTTTTCTCTATTTCGACTGTTTTTATTTAAGAGGAACAAACACGAGAGGCAGCGGTTGATGCCTACGGATGGCTGAAATAAATCTTTCTCCCCTGCTTTGATGTTGTCTGACGTGGAAGCACATTTCAGTCAGGTCTACAAGAATATTTATCTAATGCGTTAAAAATCAGGCTTAAATGAAGGAAAGTTTCTGATTCACTAAACGGTTCGAATGAGCCGGAACGTCGAACCGAATCTGCTATTCAATCAGCATTAGAGCTGGTTGCTCGGATCAGTGATTACGTGTTGGTGGCACGTTCTGGGTCCCGGGCTAGTGTGATTGGTTAATTCTGAAGACAACATTTTGACCCGCCTCCTTACCTTAAAGCACCAGTACCCCATACAACGTAGGTTGTGCCTAGTTGGCTTTTAATGGTAGAACATATATGCATTGTCCATATACTATATACTTACTCAGTAACATGGTTACCATACCCTACAAATAATATAAACTTACATGTACAGCCCTTCTGTACACACAACATTGCCACCTGAATAAACAGGACTGTACAAAGAAACTAGTCACCTAGTAAGGACCTAACACCAGGCCCTAATTTGCTTGATTTTTATTTTATGTTAAGCATTAAAAAGTAACTGTTTTCCACTAACTCCATGACTCAAATGTGCCAAGACAAAGAATATATACAGAAGGTAAGGAAACACAATGTATGATAAAGAAGCAAGTAACGTGTGGCTCGCTGTGCCTCAGTACGTCCTGAGGTCAGCATCTGCTGATTGTACGTAGGCTGGAATGAGGGAGTAAGGGTTGTCAGCTGTTCTGCCAGATGGATAGGCCACACAGGATAGGCCCACAGTACTGTTCATAAAGAGATCTAGGCCAGCTGCAACCGTCTACAGTACAAACACAATACCTTGAAATCCCTGAGCCTGTTAACGTGCTGCAAGTATGGCTGCATGAGCAGCTCCAGTTGCATCACAACAGATGGAATCCCCTCTGAAAACACAGAACTGTCTGTTAAATGAAAAATTCCTATAAAAATATGAAAATACTGCAGTGAATGAATACATATAGCTATATGTATGATAATTCCAGCTTTAAACCCCCCCCCCAGAAAAACCTACTTAAGCCTTCAAATGACATTTAAAAAAAAAACAAAAAAACCTTTAATTGGATAATGCGAACATACGTCTCCCCTGTAAAATGTAATAAATTTGATCCTAATATACTTGACATATGTCATAGGTGTAACAATCAACAGGGTTCGCTGTACCACTCTTTGTGGAAGTGTAAAGAGATTCCAAACTTTTGGTGCTCAGAGTTAAAATATATCTCTCAAATCACTTCTTCCCCTTTACCTTTATGTCCTAATTATATATTTTAGGCATTTGTACAGATGACCGCATTTTATCTTGTACAGAAAAAAAAGGTCAACCTTTGTTTACTTCAGGCCAAATGTTGTATTGCATCATGCTGGAAGAATGTTACTGGCCCCTTTTTCGACCACTGGTTACATAATGTAACATCAAGTTTAGTTCTTCAGAAACTGACCTATATTGTTAGAAAAATTCTTCTGAATTTTATAAAATTTGGAATATGTTTTTGGAACTATTAAAAAAAATGGGGAAGTTCAGAAAGTAGTAGGAGAGTGAGGTAATGAAAAATATATAAATATGGGGAATGTACACTGTAACCTGTGGTTTTTTGTCCTTTTAAAAGCATTATTAAAATCATTATTTTCTAAAATTTGCTTTACTGCCATATGTTCAAGATGTTTATAAATACAAAATCCAATAAATATTTTAAAAAAACAAAAAACCTACTCTTAGAGACACCACAAATGTGAGTATTAATTATCACCTGGAAAAAACGAAGGAAAACACATGCACATTTTAAGAAGGTTTCAGATCTACTTTGTGTATTTTAAAAACAAATGACCAAACCCAGTAATGGCATATTACATCACATGATGTCACCAAAACAGGATGTAATTCTAGAAAGTAGGTTAAATAAAGGATGACTTCATCTGATTATGACTTCACTAATTATGAAAGGAAGGCAGAGGTAAAAAGTTCATATAAAAATAATTTTCAATATCTCACAACTGTAACAAAATTTAGGACAGATAAAGCTGTCCTAAATGTATGTGACTTAAAGGTATAGCTGTCAAAAGGTACCTCATAGTAACCACTAACTGACACACATGAGATGTACAAATCTCTCTCATATTTTAAGACACCCTTAGGTCCTTCAAGTCTGATGTAGTCTTTTGCCCTGCAAGGCCAAGTTTCACAGTTTAAGCAGATGCCAAAAACAGTGCACATATTTATGGCATCAAATAGCAAGTCCTTTACAGCTTTCACCTTGTGTGAATGATCATTTACACATTGAAACAGTTATTGTCTTTCAGCAGATGAGGTTTTGCATATATATATTTTAACTGTGTGCTTAACATAATGATTGTGCTGATGTGTGTCAACACAAGTGTGTGCAATAAAACCCAAACATAAGCTAAACACTCGACAAACTTAATGTCCTGTGTCCAGATCTCTCATGTACTCTTGAAGGGCCTGGAGACGAGCATCAATCTCTGACAGGTCAGCTCCTGTCTCCATAGAACTCCCTAATATGAAAAACAAAAAAGGCTTACAATCAACAACTACAATTCATTATGATGAACTCTTGAAACAAGGTTATGTACACACCATAAGATAAACTACTGTTGGCTCACCTACCTCTCATTCTTTGCATTGGAGTGCTACACACTGGCTTTTTATTCAAGTGTTTCCCTCTGGTCTGTGGAAAAAGATGTCATGATTTAAGACAAAGTCCAACATAACTTGTATTCCACTTGTCTTTGACAAAACAACAAATTTGTTCAACTCACCATACTTGGACCATTATAAACCAGTTTTCTGCCTCTGTTAATGACAACAAAAAATGTTACTTAAAACCCTTGAATAAAGAAAGCCCACTACCAAATACAGTCACCACAGTCACTTGCATGGACAGTCTTGCTGGATCAATTAGAATAAATCCACTCTCTAATGATGACTGCATTTAATAAATATGTAGAGAATTCTACGATCACTGAAGGTGGAGCTGAGTTTATACTGACTCACCTGCTATTCAGGGGTTTAGCAAGATCTTCAAAGTCAGCAACTGAGCTTTCAGAAGAGTGACGACTCCTTCTGCTCTCCACCGACAGACTCCTGCCTCGGCCTGCGCTTCCACCTCTGATCAGCTGGGGGGCGGGTTCTCTGGACCGCGAGCGTCCCCTTTCCTTCAGGGTTGGTGATGCCAGCATGTCCCTCCTGACCTTCCTCTGGCTAATTAAATTAAAAGCACATTAGTAAAAGTAAAAAGGACTCAGAATTTTTAATTAAAACATATATTTGCTTTTCTAGAAACCTTTATAATAGTGAATAGGCCTCACATTCATGTACAACACTGAGGGATGTTTGAAAACAATGGTGCATGAAAGCAACTAAGAGTCTAAAAGGAAGCTTATAGTGCACACCTTTCAATGAAAACCATATTTCTGCTCACAGAGAGGCCCAAGCTTGTGAGAAAAAAAATAAAAACAAACCAGTAATTATACAGAACATTCAGGAGAAAGGCTAATTTCATAGCCAAGAAACAAACTCTCACTTCTTCAGTTCTGCCTCTCTTTGGCGTCGCTGTCTCTCCAGAATGTATGCTGTTGGGTCAAACCGTCCCCGAGAGCCTAAAGTAAAAAGACACAATCATGTGGGTGAGCAGCCACTCTCCGTTTCTATACAGTATGTTTCATTTGTTACCAAAAATAAACCATTACATGACGTATGGCATTGCATTAAACACTATGGCAAATTGCACCTGGTGCCATTATAAAAGATGCCACTGACTGCAGACATTTCGTTTTTCAAGGACAATCATTTAAACTTCAACAGCAAAGTTATTAAAATGTATTCTATAATACACACGAGAAAGGTGAGACAAAAGCCAGCAGGTACGACGCCAGCTACAAAAAATACAATAAGCAATAAACTGTACCATAGCCATCTTTGTTTCGCTAATAAAAACATAAATAGAGCAATGACAGGGTAGAAAAAAATGAATTGAGAAGAATTTAATCTAATCAGCCAAGAAAGGGGAAATTGATAATTAAAACATGAAAACAAGGTCTCTTAAAACATTTTAAGACTTTTTAGTACTTTTTAAGCATCCACTGGATGCTATCTATTTAAAACTGTATGTCCATAAAATGTTCTTATCAGAGCAACAAAGCACATATTTATTCATTTAAGGTGTCGGAAAAACCCTCATTCCCCACAATCAAGTGAGCTTTTAATCATTCATTTTTGCTGATGAACACACATTTTTGTTTATATATACAGTAACCCCTCACTTTTATGCGGATCCAGTTTAATACGGAACATTTCCATATAAAATTCCTTATAACTATAGAAAGTGCGTCTTGAAATGGTAAAATACCATTGCACTTAAGAGGTGCTAATGCAATTTCTTCTGGGATCAATAGTTTTCTGATTTATTTCTCCTTGCTGCTGCTGCTGCTTGAATCATCTGTGTCCCCTGTGGATCATCTCATTGTTGCTCTTGTTTTTCACTTTGTTCTTTGCGAAGCCCTATATATTTTTTTTTACTATTAATTAAATTAAAAGAGGCGAAGATGGGTTTACCTTTACAATTTAAAATGAAATTAAAGTGTTCTGGGGCTTTTTTATGGTTTAGACTATACAAATAAGCATTGTAGGCATTTGTTTTACCAAAACACAACAATATGGTTTTAAACTATATGCGGGTGTGCTTGGAACGTAACTCCAGCAAAAAGCGGGGGGTTACTATAATACAATTTATCAATGTTTGACTTTGTAAGTTGATATATGTACAGAAAGAAATGAACGTGTCTATGCATAGTTTTACCCCTCATTGTGTTTGTGTACAGGCAAGTAGATGGACTAAAATGAATACTGAATAAGAACTCAGTTTGTTCCTTTCACTTCCAAAAAAGTTATTTTCTTTCTAGAATATTAGTTTATTCTCAGAACATTAACTCCAGTGCACCACTTCAATAAACTGTGTAACAGACATACCCGTTGGAGATGGAGAAGGTCTTGAAATGTAATTTTGTGCTCCTGAAGAGTCTGCCCTTCGTCCTCTCTCCTCTGATCTCCTGCTTCTATCCTCCATCCTCTCTCTGGACCCTGAGCGAGCCCGTACCCCGACTCGAGTTAGGCTGCGCTCCCTGGAGGCTGACCGGTGAAATTCTCCCTCACCCCTGGACCCACTTCGGCCTGACAGAACTGGAGTCATCCTACTGCAAATACAAGGAGGGAAAGTTGCTAAGAACTCAAATTCCACAATAAAGATAGAGAGAACAGACAACTAATGAACCTATATACCCTCTGCGCAGCAAGGCTAACTCAGTAGTCAGACTCTTCACACGTATCCGAAGAGCTCGTTCTGAGGCCCGAAGTTCCTCCAACTATTAAGAAAAGGAAATTGGAATAGGTGTGATATAACTGATAACTAGTAATAATGTGATAAGGATTTACGCAGTGATTCAAGGATTTGTTTTCCAGCAGTAGAAATCAAAATTCAAATTGTAACCGCAATTATATCATTACATAGCTCAACTACAGTAAAACCCTGCTTAATCGCGGTTCGGCAGTCGTGACTTTAGTCTCTCACTAATTTTCTGAGAAGCAAACAAATGGTTGTTTATCCTCTACATTTTTTGGTGCTTGTCACATCAGATAAGAAGACACCTGAACAGAATGAACCTCTGCAGCTCAGCACCACACCCAAACATAAACAACCAGTACGAAGACGAGGTTGCATGGTGCACGAGGCTCAGACATCACAGTTAGCTCTACTCAGAGGTGGGAGGTCTGAAAGTAGCCAATCTGATAACGTTATATTATTTATCTTTGCTGCCAATTGACAATGCAGTCCAGAATTTCCCCATGGAGCGTCTTGAGTGTTTTCATTTTGTTCTTCTTAATGCCCTGTATTTTTATTACTGTAAATTAAATTAATTTCTGTATTTACTTGCTCATACCAAAGAAAATGTGCATGCATGAAGAAATAGTACAGCCTATAGAGAGTTAACATCGGTATTTACATTCTAGCACGGAGTTCAGAATAAACCGTACAGTATAAATACGGGTTTACCTTCACATTTTCTCTAAGGGGAAAGTATTAAGCTGTGTTTTAAGTGAAATTAGTGTTATGGGTGCATATTTGGTTGCATATTTAGGGTTTACACTATAAAATAGGCATTTTTAGGCTTTTTAAAAAAAAACAGCACAGAGTTTCACTATATACTGGATCTCTTGGAACATGAGTTAATAAGCTGTGGTTTACTGTATGCCTATCCTATCACAAGATAAATGCATTAGGATTCACCTGTTCCATAAGATGGCGCTGCTCCTGTCCCCGTTTGGTAGCGGAGCGCTGGCTTTTTGCTCTCTCTCTCAACAGCTGCTCCTCCAGGCTGCGCACTGCTTCTCTGAGCCCGCGAGCCCCAGGGGCAGAGCCAGCCCCAACCATCTGCAACCGTTCCAGAGCCTTGGCCAGTGCATCTTTCTCCTCCCTGACCAGAGCCAACCTGATGTGGTGTAGTTTAGCACATATGGTCAGCGCAGGATAATTGGTCTTTACAGTCCTAAACTTGCCTGACCTACTTCAGTTTCTCAGATCCTGAATTGTTTACTGATTGTTACGCTGAAATATCTAAAGAACACTAAAAATAAAACAAAAAACAGACCTTACTAAAGATTAATAACATAACTCACTCCGCACGTAGTCTGCGAGTCTCTTGGTCTGATACTAGGTGGTCCTCTCGCTTCCCCAAAGCATTCAGTTCAGCCCTTAGTATCCTGATCTCTTTTTGAAGGACTGCAGGATCAGGTTTACCAAGATATGGTAGTGGTAGAGGATAGTGTATCCTAATGTAACAACAGTTAAGAAAAAACAACATAGAGGAACAAGAAAGGCACTTAAAAACACAAGGGAAGAGAGATTTTTTTCCCCATTAAATACCACTTACCTGTCAAATTCCACAGTGTATATTAGGATGAGGTAGCGTTTAGCACTGAGTGCAGGGGACTGCTGCTGGGCACGCGGCCTGCCCACCACTCCTGCCTTCCTGTTCCGCAGAAGCTCCAGGTCTGAGTAGGTCAGCAGGTCGAGAGTCACAGACTCACTAGACTAGGTGTTTCAAAGAACATGACATATTCTGAAAGTTAGGCCAACAAACCCATCTAATTAAGTATAATAAATTATTTGTGTGAGCCTCTGGAGTAAAATCCGCCAACCTACCCTACTGACTGCAGATTCAAGCATGCTGCAGAATATAGGAAACTGTTTAAAATTCCCAGTTTTACGGGTGAGGTCTTCAATGTCTAAAGAGAAAAAAAAACAAAATTTAAGAAAATTCCAGGTGCAGCAGGACTTTGCATTGCTATTTTGGATAACACTTACATGCAGGATCAAATTCTCCTCTCCACTGATCTGCTGTTACCACATCTGAAATCTCAACAGTGAGCAGTCTTTCCTGCAGTTCCACCTTGACGGCAAATTCTACTCCACGAAATTTCATTTCTTCTTGCACAACACTGCCAACTTCCATGGCTGGTTGAAGTGCTTCAAGAGACCTGGAGAACATATGTGGCATAGTGGTCACATAGGTAATTCATGGAAGTAAATCAACCAGTTGTATGTATGGTCTTTATGCCATCCCTCACAACCAATGGCTACTTGGATCATTTAGTGTACAGGACCAACTAGACAGTTTTTTAAGGCACAGCTTTAGGCTTGTTAGGCAAATGCATTTTTTGTTAACTCGTATATACTTTAAAATGAACTCAGTTAGCCTTAGCTATACAACAGCATTGACTTGAGATTTTTCCAGACCACGACTAACTTATGTGGATAAACGAAATACCAGGCAGTTTCTGGAGTAGCTGGAATGCTGGTTTACTTGATGTAAGAGTAGACATAAAGAGTACCCTCAGCTAAGCAACGTTAGCCAGCTTAGCTTTGTTTTGATAAATCCAACCTACAGCGTCCGGCTAGCACAGCTAACAGTAAAGACAGAGGGAAGCTAGTCGGCTGGTTAGCCAAGATACAAACCCGTCCGAGATGATGTGTGTGGTTTTCCAAATAACAGGGCAAAAAATCCTACATTTAAAGGAGACGGTTTAAAAAAGAAAGACAAAAACTCAGTAAAGTCAGAAATACGTCCTACATGTAGGTTTCAATGTGTTCCAGCTGGTCTACACGGTGTCAGTTGCAGGAGCCCTAACAATTGAAAACAGCGGCTCAACAACCGGGAATTTAAAACACCCGCCCACGTTTAGGTCCATTGGGCAAACTAGGAACATGCAGGACTATGATTGGCTTCTCTGCTTGCTAATCACACGCAACGCGTTCCGCCCGCCAACGCCCACAAACACCCCTAAATACAACCCCCTCCTTTAAGGGCTGGGCTTAACCCCAGTAATGGCTACAAAACAGCTTAGTTGAAGTTTTAAAGAAACACGAATAGTTTTGAGATAAGGTTTTGTCCCATAACCAGAATCAGAAATATACAGTGAAGTAAATCTAAGAATCTGAAGTAAATCAGAAATCTAAAGTAAATGAGAGTAAAGGGGAAGTTGGTTAGGGAGTAATCAGTAATCTGGGCTTGAATCCCTGTACTGCTCGTGGCACCACTTAGGTACCTTTGAGCAAGATACTGTCCTCATGCAACGCTCTCTGGGTGCTGGCTGTCCACTGCTTCACTTGGCGAATAGGTTATGTTAGAGAAAGAATTTTACATTGTGTGTGCTGTAATGGACCATTTAATTTTACAGAGACAAGAACAATATTAAGTCTAAATAAATCCCATTTTAAAAACTCTGTAGATAAACCTCTATTTATATCTATTTATATCGGAAGTACACTATGCTATATACACAAATGCTGGGTCTAAATACTACAGATAAGTAACTTACAGTTAAGTGACAAAGAGTAGGGCGTTGTTACAGTGTACAACTTGCAGGGTAATGTAAGGCAAAATAGTGTTCAAAACGTTAGAGACAAAAAACAATAAAACACTTACAAGTTCAACCTTTCATTTTGGATTTTTCTCTGAGATCACCACAAAGTTTTCTGATTCTGAACTAATATGGTTATATTTGAGCTGTGGACACTGCACACTTGCGTTATTTTATTTTTTTTTATTAATTCATCGGAATTTGCCTTTGAATGATGTGTATATTTCCATAGGGTGTTGCAATAATGAAGTGCATATAAATGACCAAACACAAAAACACAAAATATTTGGATATGTATTCTAAAATATTTATTCTTAATTCAAAAAAATCTGTAACTCAGTGACATTTCTATATCACAAACAACTATGCAGCACATTAACAAATGCCTTTCTCATTAAAGTATGTCATTTTTATGTATAAAAATAATCTTTCTTGTCACAACTTGTCAAAGATAGAAGTGTGTTTTGGTACTATACAGTGTGTCTGAGGAGGAAATGTGGCATTGTGAAGTAGTTGGAGTTAAATTGAGCTGAGCAGCAATCTGGTCTTAATGATTACTGGGGTTGATAGCCCTCAGAACCTACTGGGACAGATGTGACATCACAGGTTTGGCTCTGGTTGTTGCAATTCTGTGTTTGAGGTACGTAACCCAGTACTAGATGAGCGCCAGCTGGAAGATGCACACTGTACGTGGGATTTTGAATCCCTGGTGATGGGACCTCCATGTAGAAAGGGTCAAGGGCAATGGGAGGGACAGTTTGTGAATCATAAACATCATTATAGTATTTAGGCCACAGTGGATCTTTGGACATGAGACTGACTTCTTCACATTCTTTCTGTACCTGTGGTACAATATGAAAACAAGGTTCTGGCTTGTCCGCCATGAGCACCTCTATTTCTGAAAGCAGCATCTTATCGATCACATGGCACTGGTGGAAGTCCTACCAATAACAACAAATAATACATCCAAGCTTATTACCTCATAAATGGCAACACATGATCAAATATGTTTATACAAGTCACCATTAAAGGAATAGTTCAGTCAAAAAAATAACACATTACAAACAATGAATGTGAATGAACACCAGTTATCATCATGCAGAAGCCAGATCATGTTAATTGGAGCAGATTACCAGATCATGTTAACGAGTTGATTACCAGATCATGTTAATTGGAGTCGATTATTGTTATTAACATTTTCTTTTGCTCAAAGTTTCCATTCAGTTAAAAAAAAGTCTTGATTGTGCAAACCTTTAATTACAGCCCCAGTTCTATAATTACTGAAACCCTTAATAAAAATGGGTAAAAAAGTGATGAAACCAAGTTTTTGTGGCTAATTATGTGGAATTGACACACATACTATAAAGTTATGAAACCTAACATGTAATTTAAAAGTCCAATATCAAGTCAGATCTAACTTTAGGCTAAAGTGGTACATGAACACAATTAACGTTTCTAAACCTACCATTTACTCTCACATCCTTTAGGTCCATTTATGAAAATATAGCTGCAAATATTGCCTTTCTTCAAAAGATAAATAGGCAAATGCATTGGTTATCTTTTCAACTTACAGCATTTTATCTCCACCCATTCATGATTAAATTATATGGACATATTTTAGCCTAGTCTGCATTTTTGAATGATGACCAGTAGAAGGCAGTCAGTCAGAACGAAGGTCAACTACATCTTAGCCTTAAAGGCGCAGCAACAAACTTACCCTGTTTAAAGTGGTTTAAATGGTCATGTAAAAATGAATTTTGATTGTTGTTTAATAAAACAACAACACATGTCATACGTGTAGGATATAGGCCCTTAGAGTAAAATTAGTTAAAGAAAAACACTTTTTAAATAAATATTTTAACCACAGTTGTCATAGTTATTAGCAAACCTGCATTTAGTGCTTTGTGCAACTATCTTCCCTTTGTCAAAAATACAGCAGTCTTAAAATCTGTAACTGTAAGACTAGATGATACACAGCATGCAATCTAAGACAATCTAAGAATCTCTCCAGATCCTTGTGGATGAACCTCCACTTTCTCCCTATTACTTTTCATTTCATCCCATGAGTTCAGCTAGTTTCTGGAACTGTCATGTCAAAACTTGTTTATGTACTCAGTGAATCCTTTTTGTTTGGATTTGGATGTGTGTTTTGAATTATAGCCTTGCTGAAAGTTACAGCTTTTTGGCAGAGGCAGGCAGATTTCCCTTTAAAATCCCCTGGTGTAATATCACCATGTATCTTAACATTAATTCCCAAAACAGCACAAAAGCATCACATATCATCCACCACATTTAAACAGTGTGTATAAGATGACCATCATAATATTTCTTTTTATGAATAAGGCTTTTTTAATGAAGGTTAACTGTATAGAAGTAATTTAAAACCACTTACCGTTATACACAATGATTCTGAAAGCATCGGCTTAGGAATATCTGGATACAATTTTGACTTCAACCTGTTGGATGTACACAAAGCAGTTAAGGCCATTCAAGTACAGTGGAAAAGAAGCCCACAATTGTTTTGATTTTACATTAGATGAACAATATGCAAGAAATTAAAGAGTATAAGCAGTTCCATACCATTTCCTCTTGATACAGCAAAAGACTGTGATAATAATGATGAAGGCTACTGTGGCCAAAATTGTGAGAATTACGAATATCAAACTGTATACTGCAGACACAAAAAGACACACATATTGTAATCATCTCTAATTCATATTATATACAATGCCTCTTTTAAGAAATATATTGTAGTAGAGAACAAAAAAAAAGAATTTTTTACTCTGCCCATTTGTGGTGAAATCTATTTTAGCTGTGATTTCAGATTCAGGACCATCTCCTGCAGATGTGAAAGCCTTCACTTGAAATGTATAATCACCAGGATCAAGTTTTAATGTATGCTGCCGAAGCCTGGGGTCTTTAATCGTTTGCTCTAACAGAGGATAAAAAATGAACACATTCATTGTAAATTTCACAGGAAAATGTATGCACAGTAAGCCTCAATGGAAAGATCAGTTTCAAAGAAATGGATGTAGAAGATAAATTAGCCTTACCTGTGGGCAAATCTCCAACAGAAAGCTTGTAGGATACAATATAACCCAGTATTACACCTCTCTTGTCCTCTTCCTGCATTTCTTCCCAGGAAAGCTTAATATCTGAGCCAATCTGATCTGCTCTTAAATTGAGAACCTTCCCTGATGGGTCTAAAATTGGAAGAGTAAGAGGAACATAATGGGAAAATAAGTGCGCAAGTACGGGATACAAAGTAAGACAAAATATAGTCTTAAAAATAAGGATTTTTTTTGGTTCACACATATGGTTCTAGAAAAAAAAACAGCCATATGACCTTACTGTTACAGTTTCTTTAGTTAGTTAATGGTTTTGAATTACAAGCCAGATTGGAATGCGGTATGTCCAAATTATTATGTAAAAATGTTGGGCATTAGCTCAATCACAGAGCTGAAAATACACCCCAGAGAACATTTCAAATGAAACTCCAACTTAGCATCATTATTATGCATGTATTACCAACTGTATGTATGACTTCATGTTTGTCTATTTTTGTTTTGTTGATGCAATAACTTTCAAATATTAAAACATTTACAGTGTCTTGCAAAAGTATTCACACCCCTTGGTATTTTTCCTGTTTTGTTGCCTCACAACCTGGAATTGGAGTGGATTTTTTTATGAGTTTGCACCATTTTATTTACAAAACATGCCTACAACTTTGAAGATTTGTTTTGACCATTCCTCAAGGCAAAACTGCTCCGCTTGTGAACAGCAATCTTCAAGTCTGACCACAGATTTGCAATTAGACTGAGGTCTGGACTTTGACTAGGCTATTCCAACACATTTAAATGTTTCCCCTTAAACTACTCAAGTGTATGCTTGTCCTACTGGAAGATGAACTTATGTCCCAGTCTCAAACCACAGGCAGACTGACAGGTTTTGTTCAGGAATATCCCTGGATTTAGCACCATCCATCTTTCCCTGGACTCAGACCAATTTCCCAATCCCTGCTGCTGAAAAACATCCCCACAGCATGATGCTGCCACCACCATGTTTCACTGTGGTGATAGCATTCTTGAGGTAATGGGATGTGTTGGGTTTGAGCCAGACATAGCATTTTCCTCAGTGGTCGAAAAGTTCAATTTTAGTTTCATCTGACCAGAGCAGCTTCCGCCATATATTTGAGGAGTTGCCCACATGCCTTTTGGCAAACTCAAAACGTGCCTTCGTATTTTTATTGTTTTTTTCTGGCCATAAAGTCTAGCTCTATGGAGGGTATGGCTTATTGTGGTTGTTTGGACACATACTCCAGTCTCTGCAACAACTTCAGGGCTTCCTTTGGTCTCTGTGCTGCCTCTGATTAATGCCCTCCTTGCCTGGTCTGTGAGTTGTGGTGGGTGGCCCAATCTTGGCAGGTTTGTTGTGGTACCATGTTCTTTGCATTTGAAGATAATGGATTTGATGGTGGTTGGGGGGATCATCAAAGATTTGGATATTTTTTAATAACCCAACCCTGACTTCTCAACAACTTTGTCCCTGACTTGTTTGGAGCTCCTTGGTCTTCATGGTATTTTGTTTCTTGCTTAGTGGTGGTGCCAATTTTCATTTTTTTAATATATATTTTTCTCATTTCAATTTACCAACTTGGACTTTTGTGCAGATCCATCACATAAAGTAAGATTAAAAAAAACATTTAAATTACAGGTTGAAATGTAACAAAATAGGTAAATAGCCAAAAGGGGTGAATATTTTTGCAAGGCACTGTAGGAATACAGAAAAAATCCATTTACAGTTTTTTTAGGAACTCATAAGTTGCTCGTTTATGGTCCTCCTTAACTTAACCTCCGTCTTCAACAACAAGTCTGAACATGTTTTTATAGTCAAAGCTCAAGATAATAGACTGGCTGCTGTGCAAAATTGCACAATTCTGAACTCTACTTCCTCTTCCATCAATATGTACAGTTTAACAATGGACAAAAACAGGATGTATCATGTCCTGTCAAGGTTGAAAAGGACTGCTACCAAGGTGAAAAGCAAAGGGAATATTGACTACTTACGTAGCTCTTTCACATAGACCGGACTCCTCTGCAGCAGCTCTGGGGCTTCTGAAGTGCAGGCATAGATAGAGAGATTGTATTTCACACCTTCTTCAAAATCTGTGAACAAACAATAGGCAGAAGAATGAGATGAGAACAAGAGTTTTCAGCATACAAGTACTACACTGATGTGACAAAATAGATAAAAATCAATACCTAAATATATTTAACAATACAGCTGTACCACGTTTAAAAAAGATCTGTAGTTCTTCACATCTCTGTAAATATTTCATGACAAAAGTACCAAAAGAAAAGGTCCAAAATTACATTTTTGAGAATACAATTAGATAATACTTCTACATTCTTCTGTAAAGTTAAGTTTTTCATGTTACATTTTGCTAAGATGAACTGGCTTTTATATATGTTGTTGTTTTACTTTTCATATCAACTGACCTGAGTAAATTGTAGCATTTGTGGTTCCAGGTTGGATCTTCATCCATTTTACAGCACACTGCTGCATTCTGAATGTTGGAAACCATTCCACTACATAGCCACAGATTGAATTGGGGCTTGGCTTCCAAGTCACACTTAAACCACCATCATTAACATTGCTAACATTGGTGATCTCAACACTATCTGAAGTCACAAGAAGTCCACAGTCAATAAAATTACATAATTGCTGCTTAATCGGGATATTATAGCAATTTATAAGCATGTGTCTTTTAAATCTGCATTTGTACCTGACCACAGGTTAGGAATGGTAATATTGGAGGGAGAAGAGATGCCAGCTGAGTTCTTGGCAGAAATGGAGATAAAATTATATTTTTCAACACTCCTCAGTTTGTGGCAGCTCTCATTTGAGGCTTTGGTGATGCGCTCTTTGTTTTTGTCCAACGATCTTCCTAAAAGAAGGTCATATCCAGTAATAGTCCCATGACTTTGATTCGTATTTAGATTCTATGGAAGTTCAAATGGAAACACAGCCTGTTAATGGTTGCTGATTCATTTGATTGTATAATTAGAAAGATACAAGACCAGTGTAAGGTGTTCTTACTTTCCACACAATGTAAGTCTGTCCATTAAAAACATGCATCCACACATCCATGGCTTCTGGAACTAAGCAGATACAGAGTGCACACAAATTTTATTGCCTTGAATTAGTTTTTTTCTGCAATGTAAAAGTATATATCTTTAAAAATCTACACATTACAAACAAAAGCATCAAAAAGAGCTTAAAAATAAAATAAAATAATATATATATTTATATATATTATTTTAATATATATATTAGGGCTGTCAAAAATATCGCGTTAACTATTTGCGTTAATTTATTTTCTATAACGCTTTAAAATAAATTGATCGCGCGATTAATTTGAAAATTAA
>JBBPDC010000023.1:6777246-6788171 GCA_037974485.1 Hemigrammopetersius urotaenia
TGTGAAGGGTATGAATAATTTTGGACATGACACTTTTTGCTCCAATGTAAATAAAAGCTGAGAAATGTTTTTTTCCCCTCAATAATGTCTCTTGTACATTGTTATTATCTTTTGGGAGACACCTATGTCATTTCCTTTAAAAAAATAGCTTGCTGGTTGAATAAAAGTAACTTTACGTCAAAATTTGCCAGAGGTATGAATAATTATGGGCTTGACTGTCTGTCTGTCTATCTATATCTATATCTATATCTAGTCTTTCCCGATATGTATATTGCGCATGTTGATATTGGGATTGTATATATTGTGCAGCCCTAATATATATATAGCCCTAATAGACACACACACGTTACAAGAAAACAAATACGTACACATTTTCATTTTTACGTCTTTGAAGAATGAGTAATCCGAACATTGCATTTAGTGGTAATGAAGTCACTTGCCAAGTAAATGGCTATGAAAGTCATGTACATTTTATTATCAATGCATCCCTTTTATAAGATTGTTTCTCAAGGCTCTTTGCTAATGCCCAAAACAAACACTGAACTATACAAGGGAGACCACAGTTAGGGGGAAAAGGAAACATAAGTATGTACAGCTTTCTGAGAAATGTTTTTCCCTCAAGGAAAAAGATAAACATTTCCATTTCTGCAGTCTCAGTATTAAATGGTGTTTGATTAATTGAATACAGTGCTCTGCAAAATCATGAGTGCACTTCAAAGAATGGAGGGTGCATCTTTTTTTTTTTTTTTACATGATACAAATGTACACCAAACACATTTTGACCATTTCCTCCACCACTTCATCATGAATAGCAATGGAGAGCAATCCCAGCAACACACTCAGAATGTGCCCCCAGAAATAAAAGTATTGGCTGTAATTTACTATCTTGTATTATCTGGCATTTTAACCCCCAGCGCAAACCACGCTGCAACATTACTCATGCAATAAGTACCAGCATCATAGTCAAGGGGAAAAAGCAAATACTGGTTATTTGGCAACACTGATAACAATAGGAAGGAAATAACATTGGAACAACAAAAAATAGAAGCAAATCATTTTTCAGATGTTTCATTATTTTGTACAAATTCGAAATGCTGCACACTGTGCTGTCAACACTTTATGAGGTGGGGCACTTTCCAAAAGGTAGCAGTCCATACGTAGTTCATATTTTGAGTGATGAGGAAACAGAATCACATGAGGATCCTCCACGTCTACATGTTCTTTGTCCATTGTGCTGGAAAGATCCTCCATTTGTCCAAACCAGCTCATCCATATCATTAGGCAGTCAATAGGAATTGAAATTAAAACCCTAAAAAAGTCTTATGCAAACACACAAGGAGGAACTGTTATTATTGCCAGCCATTTAAAGTCATAACTTAACAATGCATCGCACACACTTCTAAATTGATAAAACCTGATGTTTCAGGGAAAAGCCAAGGCAGACAAAGAGGCTGATTTATTAGAATCTACAATAAATAAAAGAAACTTGGACAAGTTCATTAGATCTAACTGGATTAAAGAAAATACAAAAAAATAAGGCAAAAATAATTCAAGCTGCCTAAATAGCATGACTGGTCCAGCCAAAAAGAAGCAAATTCATTGTTCTATTTCAATAAAACCAATTACAATACCAAAATAATTTATTTGGAATCAACAGGCACATTGTATAAATTATTCAGAAAGTGACCTCAGACTCCGTGAGAAAGTAACATGGAACCACGTTATCGATCAATATTTATCTGATAAATTTATCAAATAGACTAGAATGACCAACAAAGGCATTGTCGTGGCTTCACCACAACCAAGAAGGCCGTGAGCAGCACTCAGAATTGCAAACAAGCAAGAGGAAATGCTGAAATGAGTCGTTGTTCATAATCTTTCTTACAGATCTAAAAACAAGTGGTTGTCTGAGAGTTTAATGAATACCAGAAAGACTATCTATTAAAGCTCCAGACAAAAATGTTATACTTCATGTTTTTTTTCGGCTACCTGGCATTTGAGTAGCACTATGAGATAATTGGAGTTTCAGGGAAAAATGGTGTGTTATGAAGAAAAAGGCACAAACACTGTTTTCCTCTTCACTAATCCACATTTTATCTTCTACTGTTTCCGGTCAGTTTGATATTTTGTCATGCTTACAAATGCTACAACGGCAACAAGCAACTCAGTCTGATGAAAATGGTACTTGTTGACTTGTATCACAAATTGTGACACACTAATAGCAACCTGATTAAGTTTGTTTTTCTCCAGCAGAGTACTGTTATGCATTTTTCAAAAGCTCCACAGAAGGTAGGTGACAAAGCCATTCTCAAGTCAGGGAGTATCTGAAGGCTTACTAGTGATGATGATGATAATGCAGAAATATTAACCCTCTCTTCTCAGTAGTGCTTTTTCCTTTGCTACAAAATCAGATATCATGATAAAAAGATAGTACAAAATGTCATTCTTGGATTAAAGTTCTCATTTACAGCTCCTTTACATTTTGAAGAACAGTATTTCAGTGATTAAAAAAACAAATCCCAACTTACAAAATTACATAGTACAGCCATTCGGAGAAATCGTATTTGGCATGTGAAGTTTTGCACTGGAGTTATGAAGCTAAAATTACACACATCTGTGCCATTCAAAATTATTCTCATTAAAACATTAGATTTATAGCCCTAGTGCAAAACTGAAGAGGAAACCTTTAGATGCCAAACATGTTTTGCCCAATCAACGACAACTGGAATCAGGGAATGCTGTAAATTTGATTATTTTTATGTAATTTCCAATACTTTAGGAAGTTTCATCCTACACTTGCAACTTGTAGTGCTTCCCAACATAACTTTCATAATTTAAACCATAATAAATCTTCTATGTGCATTTTTATGAATATTCAGAACTAGATGGTTAAGTTAGAAAACAAGTACTAATCTTAAAGTTGACACTGGAACGTTGCAGGGAAGTGGTAAGAAGGCGGATTACTCATTGCAGAAGTGGCAATGTCTTACGAAATGAACTTTTTCCCTGAACAACCACACTGGTGAGTTGTCAATACAGCCAAAATATTTTCACATTGTTCCTGGACTGGGCAGATTAAGCTGACATGTAATTGACCCTAAAACCATCCTGGCAATGCCATTGTGGTGCATGTTTAAGATCTTTACTGAAATATCTTGCTAATCTTTACTTATTCTTAATGTCTATACTTTCTAGACAAAAGCATTATACAAAGGGCATGATTTAAAACAATTTGAGAAAAAAAATACTGCCAGCCAGTCAGTAGGATTACTCGTTGATGATTGTCATAGATGTGGGTGTGAATTTAGAACTGATGCTTGATTTAGATGACAGCTCCAATTATATGCTCATTTCTCTGCTTATTTCTTTATAAGCATGAATGAAGTTAATGACAGAGAGATCTGAAACACAGGACTGTAGTGTTAAATTCAAAGCTGAAGCATCCACTGAAGGAAAAGTTAAAAAACATGCTTACGTTTTTTCACTCTATAGCCGAATGCACTCACCCTCAGTTAAGGACATTCTGTGCAGAACTGATACAGAAAATAAAATCATACTTATTTCAGCATTTTTGTGTTCTTTCAAGAACAGACAATTTCTCCTTCCTTTACATTTCAGTTTTTAAATGATATCACTGTACAGTGTTTTTACGTTCAGAATGGTCACTTAAATTATATATTTTGGTTACAATTCCCATTGAAGGGTTTTAGACATTTTGATCTTGACCTTAGGCTTTTTGTTCAGGCAGAAAATTGTTGATCCTGTTTTCTTAATGTGCCGTACCGATTCTTCAAAGACATTCAACAACAGCCTTCCATCTTTAGTTTTGCTGTTCACCTGTTCAATATCCTCATGTTGCCTCGTAATGCCTCCAACTTCCTAAATTCATGGACAGTGGACTGAAGAGGAGACTTGGGTCTAAAAGAGGAGGGGAACAGCAACCTGAGGCTGTAGATGTTTAGAAGATCAGGATTCTTGTGCAGGATCTACAGTGGTAGACTTTGGTAGCATTGACAAGATGCTTTCAGACTCCTCATAAAGCTGTGAAAAATTTAAAAAAATCATTAAAAAAGTGGATAACCTCAAGATTTAAGATAGTTTTTCCACTGCACAAAGTACTGTAACCTTGAAAAATCTGGAACTATACTTATTTTTGTCCATTTTGTCTGTTTTGCAAAGCTTTTGTTTTTCTTTGTAGAGTTCATATTTATGAGTGTGAACACCTTAAAGGGCACTACATAATTTGCTCTCAGTGCAACAAGTGTTAATTAAGATGACATAGTTAATGTCAGTTCACACTCTCAAGAGAGAATGTCCAGAATAAAGTAGTATATTGTTTTCGTATCAGACAATGAGTAAAGGTAGTTGAGAACAGAGAGTTTATGATAGTTCTAGTTGTCAGATGATAAATTAATTAGAAGTTCTGTTCGGTCCTGTATATCAGGTCTTGACTTTGTGCAGTCTAAAACAACCTACTAAAAGCAATTAGGATTTAACTCATATCAAGGTCAAACTTTCAAGGAGCATTACCGGACTAAATTGAACATCTTGGAACAGTTCCTGGATAAAGCGTCGAGAGGCTAGTCTGAATGTACAGTGGGCCAGCAGGTAAGAAACTTCAGAGTATAAACAGATGTCATCAAACGCATAAGGGAACTTTTCCTTGATCCTATAGGGTAAATAAATTACAACAATAAGATTGTATCTTTGGCCATAAGTAATATACATGCAGCGTAAAATCTCCTTACGTGAGCAGTCCAGTCTCATGTCCCTTGGTTCCTACTGATGAGCTAAGGTTGATGACCAGACGAAGCACCTCTTTCCTTAGCAGGATTCTGCAAGCTGGAGCATCTTCTGGAATGGTCTTAACACCTGAAAGAAAGCCAAACTTGAGTTCAAATCACATCTTTGAGTTTACTACTTACTGCATTCTGCAGTTACATACTCATTGGCATTGCAATACTACTGATAGAAGTGATTAAATTCAATATCATGATTTTTACAAATACACAAATTGTATCACAGTAAGTTTGTATACCAAAGAAAATGACAGCTCATCCCAAAGAAACCGCACATGCATGAATTACAGTACAGTCTTTACAGGGGTATTTACATTTCAGCACTGTGGGAGACAGCAGTTCAGTGTAAACTATAAATACAAATATGGGTTTACCTTTACATTTTCCTCACAAGTAATGTATTAAGATGAGTTTTGGAGCATATTTGGGGGCATATTTAGGGTTTACACTATAAAAATAGAGATTTTTCTCAGCATCCTCCCAACACACTCAGTCTCTTCTCAGCATCCTTCACACAACACACTCAGTCTCTCCTCAGCATCCTCCTCCCAAAACACATAGTCTCTACCACCTCCAGCTCTGCTTTCTGTTTTTTTGTCCATATGCCACTCATCAGATATCATCAAAAATGTACATTTTAGAACATATATTCGATAAAACTGTTTTACCTAGTACCAGCTCTGTACTGCGGGTGCTCCCAGCTGAGCCCTGGGACACAGCGTCACTGCAACCAGACACCCCTGAGAACCTAGATTGAGGCATCACCTCAAGGTGGTTGTGCATGGGTTGGCTGCACCACTCGGTGTATGGAGGATCAGTAAAGTCTGGAAATGGGAGGAAGAGAAAATCAGGAAGCTAGAGTATGGCATATAAATGATTGATCAGTTCAATTCAAATAGCATAAAAACAATGATAAGTAAAGTGGTTAAGCAAAAGAGAACCTTTCTCTTTTGCTTAACCACTTTACTTATCATTGGAGCAGGAAACAAGAGAATCAAGCAGATATTTTAGCTCACCCAGTCCGCTCTGTGTTGGGGTGTGTGTGTTGCAGCCCAGCACTTTACAGCCCACACAATAAAGACAGTTCTCCTCCGTATGCTCCTGCAAGCCAGTCTCCTCAGAGCCTAGCAGCTGCTGTTGGTCTGCTCGGCTTGCTGCCATCAGTTCTGTGATACTCAGCTGAGACTTCAAGATACCATGTCGTAAGCCCTCACTGGGACCTGTCAGAGTAGAGAACAACGCTCATGACAGTGGCCTAGATACCTATATGATATTTATTTATATTTTTGTGATCAAGGGTTGACTGGATATGTGTTTTTACCCTCAGAGTCTCCAGAAAAGAATTTAGCCGTTCTATCCTCTGAAGGTGGACTGGTCCTCTTTTGGAAATATGGAGTATCTTTTATCTAGTAGCACAGAAAAAACATCAGACAAGAAGTACTGCACATTTCAGATTACAACAAAGCACAGGTAAACTAAATTGCCCTTTTTACTCTTGTTCAGTGTGATCATAGCTTATGAAAATGAGGGAAAAAATGTTGAGTACTTGGAACATGTTGTTGATGTCCACAGGAAGAGCAAGGCCAATGAAATCATCTGAACTTCCAAAGGTAGCACTAGACACCATGGAGCGCACAGAGGAGGAGCGTTGCAATGAGGTCTGACTTATAGGGCTCAGTAGATCCTCCTTATCTAGAGAGGCAAAGCTCAGAGCCTTCAGAAACCTGTGAAAAACATATTGCAAGAATTGGAGACATCAATGTCAAGAACAAAAGAGAGAGGGGGATAAGAGAAAGGAGAAAAATTATAGCACAAGAAAGATGTGTGGGATAGAAAATGGTGATAAACAGAGAGAGAACTAAAAAGATGACTGCGGAACATTAATTAAAATTCAGAAATTTCATGTACAGTTAAATTCATTATGATTACACCATCTCCTAGCTAGATGATTAGGAATACTCATTAGAATACTACAAAGGGACCACCAGGCTAGACAATTAAACTGTTCACATGCCTCTGATTCAGACACAGAAATGTTTAAGGGACTAACAGGGTACACCATCATAATCTGCAGGACAGACATTGCTAGCGTGCATATTCAGTAAGGGGAACTAAGGTAAAGTGGCTAAGGCTCAAATCAGCTGATCCTTTACTAGCTGAATAAGATCAATGAAAGGGAAGGGCCATTTTGCTCACTGCTGGAAGGGAAATTTGGGATTGAGTTATGGCTGTTCAAGTCTGCTGGGGAAAAACAGACACTGGTAACAAATCAGGGAGCAAAGCACATCCGATGAAGCAGGTTAGGTACTGTATAGAGACAAGGGTGATATTTTCTCAAAAAAAAGGACATAGCTGGACTTTCCAAACAAAAAAAGAAGTGCTAGTCCCTGGGGTGAGGGTCCACGCACCGTGGGAGAAGCAATCGTCGACGGGGCCCGTCTGAGCCTTGGCCCAGACAGCTGAAGCGCTTTTTACAATACCTATGAAGGATCATCAGAAACAGTCCACATTATTCCCAAAAAGAAGTCCAGTTTTCACTATATGGGCTTACTTGGGGGACACCTAATCATATCTAATGTTCTTGACTACAGTGTGACAAATAAAACAAATCTTGTTTTAAGTTCTAAAACATACTTAACTGAGTTGTCATTTTTGAAAGTTAAATTAGGCAAACTCAAATTTCAAAGTAATATTATGAGGAACTGGTGGTAACCCTATTTCTCAGAGAAAAAGGAAGTCTGGAAAAGGAGTGAAGGAAAAACATTCTGCACAGTTCAGCAAAATGCAAAATGTGGAGAAATCAACGGTGTACTTAACAGAGTTCTTTCCTTAAATATCCAAATATCTACTGACAATGGGCATACATTTTCATTGCACGGGAAATATTATAAAAATATGAATATATGGTTATGTTAGAATACAGTGTTGCAGTAAAAGAGAGTCAACATTAAACAGGACGAAAGGGGGAAAATGTGATGATAAAAGAGAAACAAGCTATTATGTGTGGGAAGATCCATACCTTCTTGATGTGAGCCTAGAGTCCAGACTGCCAGTTTTCATGGTGATTGCATCGGTGAAGAGTACATCCTTAGCGGGGGAGGCCAGTGCCTCGCTGTGGGAGAGAGAAGGATGGATGCGCTGCTGCTGGAGTCGCTTGAGTGTAGCATAGCCCAGTGCATCCCTGGGACTGGTGTACATGAAGCTGCAGTCTGTTAAGCTGGTGATGGTGGTCACAGAGGGAGATTTGAGTGACTGTGCTCTGCGGGGCAATGTGTGAGAGGAGCCTGGGGGAACCAGTAGAACAGAGCTGGACTTGGACAGGGGCAAGTGGTTGGACTGGGGAGTGAGAGAATGGAGTGTTTTGATGGTTTGAGCACTGATGACTGTGTTGAGACTGACACAGTC
The DNA here is from genome assembly GCA_037974485.1 of Hemigrammopetersius urotaenia. Lineage (NCBI taxonomy): Eukaryota > Metazoa > Chordata > Actinopteri > Characiformes > Alestidae > Hemigrammopetersius > Hemigrammopetersius urotaenia. The sequence goes on from JBBPDC010000023.1 coordinate 6,785,451, forward strand.
TGTGTCGTTGGTTGAAGATTCCACAGCACCCACCGTCTCCCTGGATGGGCTAGAGCTCATGGAGCTAATGCCACTTGTTGTGGTGTCTGTGTTAAAGCTTTGACTGCGACTTTTAAACGGACCTCCACCTCCAGAGGAGGAGCCATCGCCTGCAAGCCTCTCTCGGCTTGTCTGTTCCCGCTGGCCATCCCCACATGCTGAGCTTCGCTCAAAGGTCCGAGGAATACGTGCCTCCCCTTCAGCGATGCTGGGTGTACTGCCTTGGTGGTCTGCTGTCTTGCCACCCACAAAGGAAGTCTCTAGGCTTACTGATGGGCTTTTAGGCAGGTGGCAATCAGTAAAGACAGGACTGAAAACGTCTCCCTGGCCAGGAGAGTAAACAGAAGGCTCTGTAACTGTGCGGTTCCGCCGAAATCCTCCCAGTTTGGCGTCACTGTTGAGTTTGTTGCTGCTGCTGCTGCCCCCACTGCCTTTGGGATCGCTAGTACTGTGCAGCTTCTTGCCAGACAGGGAGATGAGGAAGCGGTTACGGACAAAGCGGCTAGAGGCCAGGATGGTGAATGGGCTGCGATCCTTAAGGAGTTTGGATCTGAAGTACAGCGGCTGGTCCTCAGACAGCTCTGAAACCTCTAACTTATCATCATCCAGGATGTACATGTCTGGAAAATAGAACAAAAGCAAAAACAAATGCAGATGCAGTGTAGCTCCTTCTGTGACTGACCCAACATTCATTTACACAAAATCTTCAATATACACAATATTTTGCAAGAAATAACAAAATTGGCTTGACTAGACCTTTAACATGACAAAAGAGGTAACTTGAGAGCAAGAAATATAAAACCATAGCTGAAAGTGCAGCTAATGGCTGCAGAGTAATTTAGGAAGCACTCACTAGGCTGAGTGGAGTCACTTTCACTGTTGTGTCTGGAGCTAGTGGACTCGGAGTTGAGGCTAAGAGTGCTGGGGACAGAGGAGAGCAGGGTAGGTGGTGGCACTTGCTGTTGTTGCTCCATCTCATCAGGTACCACGGGCCACTGCTGCCTACGGCTGTGCCTTACAGCATCCCAGCCCTGCAACTTTAGCAGCTCACAGCCTTGTTTTGTCTTGCAGATCAGTCCCAGCACATACAAACAGGTCCTGAGGGAGTGAGAGCAAGGAGATAACAGAATATGAATCGAAAACAACAGAGACCTTGAAAGGTGGAAAGTGACTCAAAGGGTGGACATACACATTTAAGCAACTGAGAAAACCCAGCTAAACACTCCAGAGCTCCACACAAAACTGGATGCCAGAGGAAAAGTAGACAGAAGGTCTGTGGTTGCTTACCCTCTAATAGAGAGAACCTCACAGTGATGGGCCAAAGTCACAATGTCTGGAATCACATTCTCCTCCTGCAGCAGGTTCAGACCCCAGTTTGATGTGCCAATATTACCCTGAGACATAAGTAAGTGGGAAAACATGTTCAATAATGTACTTTTTCCAACTACTTTGACTGGCAGGCATATAAAGAGAGCTCAAGGAGCCATACACACATGCAGCACAAAGCACACACCCCTACACCCAAGTGCACTAACCAAGGCCCACAGAGCAGCTTTAAGTTGTTTGATGCCTTCCCATGTGTCCAGCACAGGGGAACGCACCATGTAGCTCAGGTCTGGTACAACATTCTGTCACAGAGAAAGAGAAGCAAACATTATGGAGGCTTCATAAAAGGATACATATTACCCTCAACACAAAATCTTGAGTACTTTTCCATTCTAGTCACCTTTCCATTCTAGTCATTTTCCACAAATTTCCATTCTTACCTGAGCTTCAATGAGATGGCAACCTGTCTTGTCATGTACAAGTTGACCATAGAGATGGACAGGAAGATATACATTTGGCCTCTGCAACCTGATGAGGGGTGACAAACCAAACCAAATCAAAACAGAAACAAATTTATCAGTTTTAGGTGCAATGCGAAGGGAATATCACAAACAAAGAAAAGCAATTTGTGCACCTTTGATTGCTCCGTCGTACATAGTTATCACCGTCAACTGGTTTGCGGTAAGTGGTGAGTGCCTCATTTAACTGTTCCTCAATTAGGTCCACATACTTTAGATTATATTCCTTTGTTAAAAGAAAAAAGAAACACACAAAAACACAAATATAAACTCACTACTTACATGAAATGTTTACACAAATCAGCCTCTTCATAGACTGAATACATTTAAAAGAAAAACAATTATGCTATGACAGAACAAACAAAGCAGATGCATTATATAATTTGTAATAATGCTAAAAGCACCTTCTGCCATTTTTCCAATTGTTTAGTGACATAGCCTCTCTCATTGAGGTACGAGAAACCCTTAGGAATGGACAAGAACCTAGAAAAATAAAATAGAAAGTAATTTATGAAAAGGAAAAACAGGCCCCTACTCTCTGTATTTGAATATCACAACAGTTTAACAGCTAATCTGAAAAAGCATGGCCCATTCTCACAATAAATTCAAATAAATTCAAACATTATCCTTAAAATCTTAGCAGTGATGAGATTTCAAATCTCCTCCTGTTTAAACTTTCTGACATGAATTCAAATGAGCCAGAACTAGGGCTGGGCGATTAATAGAAAAGTAATCAAAATTGACATTCAGAACCTATAATCGATAAAATTTTTCCAGGTTGATTATTTCAATTACTTTCCCTTTAAAAACACTACCGCGTGTGGAGTCACGTGACCCC
>JBBPDC010000023.1:6790510-6800634 GCA_037974485.1 Hemigrammopetersius urotaenia
AGGTTGATTATTTCAATTACTTTCCCTTTAAAAACACTACCGCGTGTGGAGTCACGTGACCCCGCTCCGTTATGTTATGTTATTCCGCTGACATGTCGCGCATGGAGAGCTTAAACACTGAGACAACTGAGCAACTTGTCAGTGAACTATGAGGACAGATAAATAAATAAATAAATAATTCATTAATCGTAATCGAGTTAAAATGAACAATTAACCAAGATTTTTATTTTAGGCCAAATTGCCCAGCCCTGGCCAGAAACATGCCACTTAATGAATTTATAAATATTCTTGCAGCTTACCGTAATAGCAAAAGAATCCCCTTCTCTCCTAAATGTGTAAGTGCTGGTTTCAGCTGTATAAGTGCATGCAGATTTGCCTTATGAACACAGAACCAGAAACACAATCAAAAATAGGCAACACCAGAAAAGTAAAATGCACATAAAGGAATTTATTCTTACATTTGGTTAATTAAATTTAATCTGTCATTGTGGTATGCTTGTCTTTAAGACAAGAGCCTTAAAGACAAATACTTAACATTCAGTATATTTAGAATACGTTCCAAATATATAAGTATTTAAGTAACTATTAAAAGCTCAGCTCCCTTGTTTATCAAAACAAATCCTTCTCTCACCTTGTCCTCACAGGCTTCATCCAGTATGTCCAGAGCCTCCATAGAGATGGCCTTGTTTCGGTCATGGAGCTGAGTGACCAGCAGCTCGATGCCCCAGTTACTAAAGAACTCCACATTGGCGCGGAGCAGCACTCTCAAGTGCTTTGTGGCATACAGCCTGCAGTTCTGTCACACATACACACATACATAAGCATGAGTTACTCAGTGGTTATGTTACAAGATGTAAAGGTATACTGATTGCAAATGTTTGCAAAAAGTACAAACTTTTTTGAGCTGTAAATATCATCAGGAAATTATCTGCTTACATCAGTTGCAGCAGTGAGGATCTTGGAGAGGATGACTCGTGCTAAGCCATCACGGCTATAGTCGAGTGTGGATACAGTCAGCTTTAATAGATGGTCCTGATTCTTCAGGGAGCACAGGTTCAGCAGGCTGTAAAGAAGGATTAAGAAGATACCGAGAAATGTAGTGCTTTACAGGATTGACTATTCCCATCAGCTGAACTCATCAATGATTAAAATATTTTGCACTGGGAGAGCTCCACACAACTCACCACTGGAAGACACTGCATTTCTCTAGCAACTTAACTCCATTAGGATGGGCAGAAAGAGTGCCCAGGAAGAGAAAATAGTGCTGGCTAAGGGTATTGAGGAGACCATTGCTTTGTAGGCTGCGATCTGGCTTGAGCCCAGAAGACGAGGACAGCCACTGTACAATATCTTTCACTAGATCTTCCAGATACACCTGACCATCCTGAGGAGAGAGCACAAGTACACAAAGAAAAAGCAATGTTTTTAAAAGCACATGTAGATATTAAACTGCAAGGTGTATAAGACCTGTCTATTTGAACTAACCTCATCTGACTCCAGTAGAAACTCGATGAACTGGCAGCCAACCACAGTCAGCTGTTTGGCCTTGCTGTGATCCAGCTCCAGGCTGGCATACAGTTTACTGCTGGGTTTGTAGAAGAACAGAAGCCTCCGTACAAACCTACAGTAATAATACATATTATTAAGAAAATTCACTATGCAACAACAACACAAGTTTAAGCATGAGTACAAATTACATGTAAAGAAAGAGGGCTAAAGTCAGCATGTTCTTACTTGTGCATTTGCTCATCTCTGTTGCTGTGCAAGTTAACATTTGGCCACTGCAGCATAATTAAAATATAGTAGGTTTAACTTACAGTAAATAACATTTTTGTTATTGTATGCAGTCATGTGCATTTTTAATAATGCTACCATTTGATCTTAAATGTACTAACCTTTAGTATTGTACCAATAAGAATCCAGTTCCAATCCAAGTTTTGTTTGTGATTGAGAATATGGCTGTCTCTTAGATTCATTAACAACGCCTCCTCAGTGTCCTGAGAACAAAGCAGCACATATATGCACTTAAGTTAAAGAATATCAGTCCTGCTGGGATCTCAGTGATCAACTACATACTTGCATGAAATTTCAAAGTCATACAGTGTTGAAAATTTCATTTCATACAGAGTTGCCAAATAATTTATTTATTAATATTTAAAATCTGACATGTTTGAAAAAAATGAAGCAAACGGATAGTTTGTTTCCTATTTCAACAAAACAACAATCTGAAGTTAAGCTGATACACCTTAATCACATAGATGTCCTTCTGGGGTCGCAGATGTTGCTCTCGACAGTAGTGGGCAGCAGCTGACTTGCGAACAATGTGGTCTAGGTAAAGGCTATTAGGCTTGGGGCCACGCTTCTTCTTTTCATGGAAGCGCTTCAGGTAGTTCACTGCAGCACTGGCACGTCTAACGCAGTAAAGTGAGTGACACAGAGAGACATCAAACATCAACATGTTTCACTGCATGTCTATGGTCCAACAGAGTTCTTAATAGTTTTTGGTGAAGAGTATAAGGTAGCCTTACAGCCGCTTCTCCTGTGGGATATCAAAGGAGGCCGCCATGTTCATGAGTGTGGGTAGGCAGTGCAAGTGGTGGCTGTGGGAGTGAGGGAGGATGGTATTGGCCTGCAGAAGGAGGACAGACAACCCACTCTTAAGCAAGACAACTTAACTGTGTTAGACCTGAATGTTTACATCTTTTGATAACAGAAGGTGAAAATGCTAAGGAAAGATACCATGTGCAGAAGTTCTCCTAAGAGGATAGTTGCACGAACTGAGATATTGTCATCACTGCTAGTGACTACTTCCACCAGTCCCTGAAAACAGGCGAATGCAAGCAGGCTTAAACATGGTGAATTTAAGGCTATATTTACAAAGGAATCCTCCCTAGGGCCCAACAGTATTGGTAGTGCTAGTACATCCATGAAAAACCAAATGCTTCAACAAAACATACGCACTTGCAACCTTCACTTGAGAATAAAAATCATACCTCTAGAAGTCCACTATTGATAAAGGCAGACAGTACAAGTGCAAGGTAGTTGTCCATCAAGTCAGGCCTGTAGAAGTATGGTAGGGAGATAAAAAAACGTTTTTTAATAAGCACTTCCAACTTGTGTGTGTACAATTTCCAGTTCCACCTTAGCTATGTCCACCTTTCCCGGGAAACCAATAACGCACTGTATTACACTCTCCTCCTGCAATGCTCTTACCTTGATCGTGCCCGATGAGGAAGAATAATTTTTGCTTCTGAGGCCACAAAGCCATCTGACAGTCTCCAACTATCCTGAAATCTACTGGGATCTACAGAGGAAGATAAAGAGATGTGGAGCTTATTCTGTAACTCTATTATGGGGAAATGTAACATTTTTATTAAAACTCAAAAATAATACATGGTATGTGTTAAGGAAAGGGGATGTCACCATATGGTCAAATTGTAACTCAAAAAAGCACATTGCATAGCAATATAGAACGGCAGCACACTGTCTTATTGTCTACTTCCTTTGTGAAGGTGGGCCATGTAAGAACTCACCCACACTAAGAAGAGCTTCAATAAAATCTTGTGTAGCTATGGGAACGGGTAGACGAAATATGTCATATAGCACCTCCAGTAGGCCTTTCTGCATAAGTAGAAAAGTGCACCGTTACAATAAACATTTAATATTTGTACTACAATACAGAAGTGTAATATTAAAAAAAATGTCTAAATATGTCTAAATACCCTCACTTCCACATTGGGTATGCACAGTAGGCCAATAAGAGACTGAATGCCAGAACTGCCCGACTTGCAGAGGTTAATGATGCCTGTTAAAAAAAAAAAAGAGGACAATGAGGTACAGAAGCTCAATGTTGTGGTAAAGCACGCGAGGACAATGTTTTTGTACTTATGTTTTGTATTACATCAGGAATTAACCAGGACACATTCATATCACATAATTGGAACTGCAATGCAAGTATAATCTGAATAAATCTGTGCATGCTTAAAAGAGTTAAAAGCATGTCACAAGTCAGATTACTTACCAGACCACGAACGAAAGGAGGCAACAATGGACATCTTACTGGCAAGAAATCGAGCCTCTCTGTCCTCCCTAGGGTGATTATCACGGGTTAAACTAAGTACAATGGCTTCATTTTCTAACATAAAAGTGATAAAACAAGTTATTCATGTCACTGCAAGCTGCATGATGAAAGCAAGTTCCAAGATTAATGGCACAATCTAGCACACTCACTTGAGCTGTCCCTCTGCGGTGTCTGGGTTGTGTCTGTAGTGGAAGTCTGTGTAAGGAGCCAGGATTTGCTAAATGGATGAAGATAAGCAAAAGACTTTAGAAAGGTTTTTTTTTACTCCATATTATTAAAGGACATGGAAAGCAGCACCTGTACCTCCAGCTCAACGTCAGAGCGCACATACTGACGTGTATGAGGGTGATTGAGCAGGTGCAGAATGGTAGTCATCAGAGCTTCATTGATGCGACTAAGCTGGCAGTCGATCACATTCTTCAGGATGGTTTTGAGACCACCCCTTCGAGCCACAATCTCCGGATTCTTCAGTGCTGTGCAAATGTGACCAAACACGTCACTTCACATTCAGTTCGGCATTATAAAAGTAAAAGGCCTGTGTCTGTGTGCACCCACCGAGTTCACATATAATGGCAATGCAGGCGCGCACCATGCGGTCACGCTCTTGCAGGCCATCATTGCCTACAGCTATGAGGGAGTTTGTGATAGAGCTCGGGAAGAGCTGAGCATTCACAGTGATCATCTGAAAAGGTGAAGCAAGAGTGGCAAAAGAAAAAGATGGAGAGATAGACAGTTATTCGACTGGTAATATTCCTTCTAAATTTTCCAGACAACAAACATGCAAAACAAATTTGTAAAACTACACACTTGTTAACATATACAAATAATATTTTTTAGCACACAAATGACAGTGTACTATGAAAGAATACACTATGACATTAAATCTTCTGTGTCTTTCAAGGCAATCTAAAAATAACCATCAAAACAACATCAGCAACTACATCTGAGTTGGGTGTCTCACCTTTCTCACTAGTCGAAGGGCCTGAGTCCGCTCCACTTCATTGCTTTGCTGAATATCAATGCACCTGCACAGTGAGGACATAACAATATGTTACAAGAATGGCCTCAATGGCAAATAACAGCAGATTTATGGCAAAAATACAGGCTTTTTTATGATCTATGATTCTACTAAATGATTTTACAACTAACTGAATATATGAACACAGAAGAGTCAGATTTGTTAAAGTGAATCCTATCATAAATGATTAACTAGTCATAATTTAACAACAGAAGCTGGTCTGCATTATCACTGCATTAACAATTACATGATTCATCAGAGCATTGATTTAGTGCATGAGATAATGAGTTTGGATCCACAACTGAAAGTGTTGCAGGATATGTACCATAAAATAATTTTCACAAAACATTGTCTGTCTTTCATGATTGCAGATGATTGCACATGCCAAAACCATGACTTTGTTGAAGTTGTACAGCCCTAAACAGAAATTAACATGGGTTCTCTCATTTAACAATGACATGACCCTGTTCCTGGAACATCCAGTTCAGAGATCCCCTGCTGCCAGCTGAAATGTCCAGACAGTACAGGCACAAAGGGAGCGCTAGACCCCTCCTGCACAGCTACATTGCAGAGTGCCTCTCGGACCCTACCATTTTACACTGATCCTAAGTAGGGCCTACTTCCTCTTCCCTAGGACTCTCACTCAGCCCCTCGTCTCTAACACACACACACACACACACACACACACACACAGACAGACACACACACACACACACACACACACCCACACACACACACACACACACACACTCTCTCTCTCTCTCTCTCTCTCTCTCTCAATCTAATCCTAACATGAACTGATTCAGTCTTCTCAAAGATTTAGCATCATGCTGTGTTAGTGGCAATACATGTACTTAAGTGTCCCTAGGAAAAAGACTGGCCAAAATGAACCTAATTTTTATCACTAATGCCAAACATAGCAGAAACAGTTTTTATAATGGGTTAAACACACCTGGCAATTAGGTAATCCACCTGGAAGCGTAAAACTTTATGGAGGATAGTACTGTCTTTGATCAGGTAGCGGAGAGCGCGCAGACCTGCTGCCCGTACCTCCTTAGCTTCATTAAGCAGAGCCAGTCGAAGGCTGGGGAATAAACAAGGAATCAAATTGAATTAGATATTACTCCCTCGCTGTTTACTTCCAATATTTCAAAAAGGTTCAATTCCTGTTCAAGGTAGCCCTCACCAGATAATGATTTCATCATAGGTAAAGCCAAACTTCTCTTGTGAATGGCCAACATTGCAAAGTAGCTATGTGAAAGGTAAGAGACATGTCAGCAAAAAACGTTATTTATGATAAGTATGACTTTAAAAACTGCCTCTACAAGACCATCTACAAGACAGTGGAGCTACAAATGATCATCTAAATAGCTAAAACATCTAAGCTAAGTTAGTGTGGTCAAGGTTTAAATTAACAGCTTGGCCTTAACCCAAATAATTTAGACCAAAAGTAAATGAATCGCAAATGATGTGACAAACCTTAATGAAGTTGTTCAGGTGACCCAATTTGCGCATGTTGGAAACACCTTGCTGTTTGGCAACATTTTGGAGAATTTCTCGCAAGTTATCTTTAGGGTCTGTAAAGAAATGAAATCCCACAAAATGATGGGAACAATATGTACAATATGTACCATACTATATCTCCACAGGACACTGACAGGAGAGGTTATTGAATGAATTAAACTTAATGCAGAAGGAATGAGCCTCTGCCACCACAATCGCACATGACAACAAAGCCTTCACAACAGAGAGATGAAAGTGATGTTATGATGTCATGATTTAAATACAGCAACATCTAATTTCCCCCTCCAACGAGATGACTGCTGGTCAAACATAGATCAACCATTTGATACAAAGGGAACCCATAAAGTCTACTTTGTACCATAAAAAAGGTAGTCTCTCTAATTTAACAATGACCATTTGTGTAGGATCTTAACAGAAGCATTGTTTAAGAATATACACAGTCACCATGTATGTAGAAATATGTTAATTTCTGTTTATATGTAGATAAAGTCACCTAATTTATAGTAATTTTCTTTTTATTCCACTAATTTTGTCATTTAACTAAACTAATAAAAATAATAATAGTGTAACATAACTTGCATAACAGTATCGTGGTTTACATAAAGGTTTCGATTTTTTTTATACTTTTGCAAAAAGGCTTGACATTTTTTGCTTTTCTTATATTTAAAGTAAGTCGTCCTGGCAGTTTTCAGCATGCAAACCACTGAGAACATTAATCAACAGATGTGTGAACCATATTTCTACGTATGGAGGTAACAATGGTATCATATGAATATCAGTCATGAGTCTCACTTAAAACTGTGAATTTCGAATTTGGTCATACTGAGAGTATAACATTGTGAAATGTTATACTCTGCGTCACTCCACTAAAACTCTGTTAGAGCAGGATTATAGTGGGATTTTCCATGATAAAATCTGGAACAGATACGTTACTTTATAACAGTAATAATCTTGCATACTTCAGTGTTAACGTATCATTAGATTCTTCAGCTATGTTCAATTATATGTTCTTTCATATAATTGACAACTTTCAACAATGGCATGGTCATATGTTAAAGGCCTGGGAGTAATCTTATGGGTATTGTGGGGTTCTCAGCAATGCTAGTTTGAAAAGCTGCAATGGCTGATTTCATGCTTACTGACTCAAGTGTTTTTTGGCTGTGGCCTAAGAGATTGGTAATTCTGTTTAGAACAAACGTTCTGCACAAGAAAACGGTCACCATTAGGCACCAGGCATACACACCACTTCAACACAAATAAATGAAAAACTGAAAGTGCACTCAGTACTCTACACTCGGAATTAAAAGTATGTGGTACAATTACTGCACCCATAGCTCCCACTTAGAAACACAAACCTTGCATTTACCATTTCAGAAACAAAACAGTACTAATGCATAAAACAGCAAGTCCAGCTTGATGTCAACATGCAAAGAACTGAAGGGTCTCAATATGTCAGATAACTTAAGTCCAGTGTGGATTGCCCCGTTTGAATGTTTTTTGGCTCCCATCCAAAAGACAGGTTTAAGTCATCAGCTAACTGAGAAATCCAGCTTTGTGACAAGGAACTCAGCCAAGATTAAGCCAAGTGTATTCAAACTCTTTTGAACTCGAAAAACATCCATGTTACAGACAACATGTATGCCCACCATTAAAAATGTCACTGCTGTGCACACAATAATAACAGTGCCAGTTTTTCTGAATAGCTACAGTCATATCGAAAATCCTGAAAAGCTACATTAGGTACTAAAGGCATTAGTGTGCTATCCAGACATCTGTCAGTGTCTGAATGACATACGGTCTGGTATTCAGTATAGAAGTCATGGTCGTCTCACATAAAATTCGATGTTAAGTAATTATTCCCTTGATTAACCTGATCGACAGACACCAACATACAAACCAAACCAATTCAAAAACCACAACATAGGCAGGTAGCTGTCTATAAAGGCTGTAGAAATGTATTACAAACAGGACACAGACGGTAGCATAGAGGTTAATATATTAAAATATTACATTTACCCAAATCAGCCTACTCATAAAAACAAGTATTCATTTTATAATGTGGAAATTGATGCATTATGATGGTAATGATCACATGTACACCCATACCACTTTCAGATTTAGTACATATAAGGAGATGCAGTCTTATACAATTAGACCATGGTAGGGATCGCTTTTATTGGTCTTACATTTACATTTAAAGTCATCTCGTCTCACAAAGTATTCGATAAGTGAAGTAATTCTTCCCTTGATTCTCTTGGTCCTCAGACGCAAACAAACCAAACCAATCAAAAACAACAACATAGGCAGCTAGGTGGCCAACAAGGCTGTAAAATGTACCATAAACAAAGCCCGCCAGGGTTTCCAGAGGCACAACTGAGCCTTAATAAGACTCACTTCAGATATTTGTTAACGCAGTTCAGACGCAACTGCAAGCACAAAAACATGCCAGGAATTGCACATCTGTGACAGATTCAACTTGGCTGGAGGGTTTTGGGGTGCAAAGGCATGCAAGCTCCCAGGGCTGGAGGATGCTACAGTGTGAGAAACAGCATGGTCGTCAAGGGAGACCAAAGAACGCGTTGACAAATTGTCTTTGGGCGTTTCTTGTTACTATTCTTTTTTTTAACTCATGCATTTGCCCCCCATGAGCAGTAATGAGGCGTTAGTCCTGGCTGAACCCACCTCTAGTCAGATCGAGCGGTACATTTTCCTCCCCACTGTCATTCCGACCTGTCAAAACAGAGACAGCGCAGGGTAAGCCCGAAAAGAAGTCTCAGATACAATCTGTTATTACAAAATCATGTTTTCTAGCAGGATAAAACAGACTGCGGTCCGTCCAAAACCCACAAATCCTCACCTCGCATCCGTATACTTCGGATAGGACGAGCTCGGATGCTAAGCGCCATCTTTCCAGAGACAATTCACAACACCGGAAACCGCGCAGGACATCGCGAGAACGGAATTGGAACGGGGCGAGACGTTCGAGAACACACGTCACACACTGTCGTGTGTGGACTATAGTGTGTTCGGAAAGTAAAGTCACCACCCTACAGCACACAGTGTGAACGATATGAAATTCTTCCTCTGTATTTAACTCGTTGTGTGTATCTTGCCAGTAGCAGTCCTGGGATTCAAGGCCACGACCTTCCGATCACGGGGGCAACTCCCTAACCACTAGACTATGAGGCGCCCCAGGCCAAAGAACCGATGGTCTCTGAGGATGAAATTAGTCATGAAAACTAGAGAAAAAAATCAGAAGAAATTTTGAGATGGGCCTGCCTGGTGTTCCTACTAAAGTGGCCGGTCTGTGCTATATGAAACTTTGTGGATGTATGGTGAAGGGTTAATGAGCAGAACTCCATTCATTGCTTATTTATTTCTTTAAAAAAAAAAAAAAAATTATTTCCCTTGACTTGTTCTTCTGTATGGCTCATGTATTGTTGGGTTAGGCATTGGCTAATTATTATTTGACAGTTGTTGTATAGATGCTCTGACTGCAGT
>JBBPDC010000023.1:6824525-6843809 GCA_037974485.1 Hemigrammopetersius urotaenia
TGTGTGTGTGTGTGTTTGCGTGTGTGTGTGTGTGTGTGTGTGTGTGTGTGTGTGTGTGTGTGTGTGTGTGTGTGTGTCTGTGTCTGTGTGTTTGCGTCTGTGTGTGTGTTAATACCACTGCGCGTATGGCAATGGATTATGACAGCAGTGATGACCACATCAGATCAGAAATGATAGATTTATAAATTTATAGATTTATGGGCATAATGGATTTGCCCAAAACAGATACATTTAGGTTACCATGCCGATGCTGATACTTAATTTATGAAAATGTATACTAATACTTGGAGTTGTAAATAAATAATGTTTCTGTTTTTGCGTTCACATTTAATATTCACTTTTTAAAGTATCCATATTCTCTCTCTCTCTCTCTCTCTCTATCTTTCTCTTCCTGCCTTTTCTCTGCACCCTAAATTAAGTATTCTCTTTCCCTGTAGACTGGATTCACACCGCTTCACATTGCAGCACATTATGAGAATTTGAGTGTTGCACAGCTGCTGTTAAATAGAGGAGCTAATGTGAACTTCACACCTAAGGTTGGTGCTCTGTCCCATCCAGTGTTACTGTACTCCTCATATCAGACATGCTATTTCCCGTATCCACTTAAATACATAATTGGTGTGCACAATATTAATATGGTTGGCACAACCTCCTTGTCCCTTCTGGCAGGCAAAAGGGCCTATATTTAATTTGTATTATTTTAATAGCATATTATCTGCCCAGGTGAATAGTAGTTGCTGAGTAAATGAATGAATAATTCGCTAATCTACATCCATCATGGTAATCATGTGAAATATCAATGGATTGGTACTTCTCAGAGTTTTCTTTTCAATTCTCAGAGTACTTCTACAAAGTAAATTTGTAAGAATGGAATCTGCTTTTTCCTTATTGTGCTATGTTTGTGACAGTATCTGTATTAGTATGACAATATCAGTATGTCATTTTTTATGGTAAGTCACATCTCTGATTTTTGACATTCAGCATTTTACTTTAGACTTTAAATGTATCAAAAGAAAAGAACAGTTTCTATATTTACAGATGCTGGACATGGTCCCGCTACAAGTACTTAAAGGGCAGTTGCACCAGTGTTTCAAAATTTGTTCATAACTTTGCACGGTTACAGAGATAAAAAGCTATTTGGAGTGTTTTGATGTGTTTGATGCATAGAAGAGAAACTTACATGATGAAAGAACCAGGGATAGTCTAATACACAGGGAGTCTACATTTATCTTCTGCATTTTTATTTGTATGGTTGATCATGTAAATAGTAAAATAAGTAATAGATTAAATAGTTGAAAAATAGTCATAAACCTGACAAAATATCTTGGGGCTGCACTGCCTGTTAAAACTCTTAAAACCTGTACTTCCCTGCAAAAAAAAAAAAAAGGTTAAATTATTGATGAAATTCCCCTTCTAGGAGGTTTTGTACATTTGTACTACTGCCCATGTTAAAAAGCTTTGGAAACTATTTTTTTAAAGTATTTTTTAATTGAGGCATTATTTGACCGAAAATACGTGAACTACTTTACTTGAATATGGCTTTAGGCTACAGCCCGGTGATTATTTGGCTGTTTTATCTGACATTGCATTGTTGATATAAGTGGGGTTCAGACTTTTTTAGATATAATTGTTCCATTTTATTGACCCAGTAAGATCCTATGTTACCACTGCTTTTAAACCTTCATTGTTTAACCATCTGATTGTTTACTTCATCTGATGACCTGCTGAGATAAAAGTGAAATGAAACTCCAGTGTGACTGGCCTAATGTCATTCTGCTTTTATTTATTTCTGTCAGCTTTCGTAAAGCCTACTATAACTATATCTATAGCTAGAATTATTAGCAGTTTTAAGTAATTAAACTACTTTAGTGATCTATTTCTAGCTATATCTAAACAAGGAGAGGTTCAATGAGTTTTTTCTTTTATGTCTCTGCCCACGCTGTATTGTTACTCTTAGAATGGTATCACTCCACTGCATATTGCTGCCAGAAGGGGGAATGTGATCATGGTTCGACTGCTCTTGGACAGAGGGGCTCAGATAGACGCTAGGACGAAGGTACCGTATCCCTTTTTGCTTATGCCTACAATACTGGGACACACAGAGGGTTTAATTATCAGATACAGTGTAAAATTTCTGCAAAGCAGACTGCTGGGTTATTTATGTCTACCTTCCAAAGGGTGACCTATTTATCTCCTCATGGGAGGAAATCATGTATTTTTCTTGTGGTTAAAATCAGGATTCAAAAGCCAGGTGATACATTTTAATGACGAATTGCATAGTGAGGAATGCACACTGTGCTGTGGGACTGTACTGTCAGTGTGTAACATACAACGACTTTTACTCTCAAGGGAGTTCAGTGAAAATACAGAGAAGGACTCAGGCATGTTTTTCATTAATTTCTTAATTTCTTTTGTTTTCATTCAGGATGAGCTGACCCCGTTGCACTGTGCGGCCAGAAATGGACATGTGCGCGTCATTGAAATCCTCCTGGATCAGGGAGCCCCCATCCAGGCCAAAACTAAGGTGACTCAGCAATAGTACCATATGTGTCCAACAGGGCCATATGGCCTTGACAAGATGGATGGTCCAGGTTTGAGTACTTCTCATCAAAGGATATGATTTGCCTACTATATTTGAACTAGTTTCCAATATATCATCCAGTTTTGCACAAAAAAAAGCCCGAAATAGGCTACATCCATTTAGCCTGTTATTTTCTGACAGTGTAGTCTCTCTGACAACAGTCTTCACTGATCTGGTCTTTCTCTGCTGTCTTTCCTCATGCAGAACGGACTGTCTCCCATCCACATGGCAGCACAGGGTGATCACATGGATTGTGTGCGACAGCTACTGCAGTACAACGCTGAGATCGATGACATCACTCTTGACCACCTGACGCCGCTGCATGTGGCAGCACACTGTGGCCACCATCGTATGGCCAAGGTGCTGCTGGACAAGGGGGCCAAGGCCAATGCTCGAGCCCTGGTCAGTTCTGCTCTCTTTAACATTTGCTCCTTGCTCTACTAATTAGGAAGCTGGTTTTGCTCTTTGCTTCTGAGATCAGCCCATTATGGCATATGTCACCTATGCACAAAGGGCTATTATGGGTGCAGATTTTTATTCTGATCAAGCAGGAGTTTCAAACTGGTTTCCCTTGTTTAATCAGTTGGCCTCAACTGATTAGGTTAATGGATACCAGCAGGTACAGCACTCCTTTGTGAGTACGCTTGGTGCTTTATGGTAAACAGTAGATTCTGCTGTGTGGTTGCTTATTTGTGGCATTTTGCTCTTTCAGAATGGCTTCACTCCTCTGCATATCGCCTGCAAGAAGAACCACATGCGCTCCATGGACCTCCTACTCAAGCACTCTGCATCTTTGGAAGCAGTGACAGAGGTCAGAAAACATTACTGCTGCTCAATCATACCTTTGCTATATGTAGTTTTATATAGTTTAGTTTATTATGTTTGCTTTTTCAGGAACTAGAGTTTGGGATACAACTAAAGATTACTTCTATAATCAATTAATCTGTCAACTGTATTGGATTAATTTACTAACTGAACTGTAGTGTCTTTTTTGTTTTCTGTCATTGTGCATTACTTTGTTGAATAATCATTACAATTAATGTACAGTAATAGTACTTAGTGATGCACCATGGTATTCCATTGTAATTTTAGATCATTAGACAAGAAATAGTAAATATCTCTTCTGGGTCTTACAGCTTTTGGCTCTATTGCCTGTGTTTTGTGTTGTATTTTTTCAGTCTGGACTAACTCCACTCCATGTCGCTGCATTCATGGGGCACCTCAACATAGTGAAGAGTCTGCTACAGAGAGGCGCTTCCCCCAATGCATCTAATGTGGTGAGTGTGTTCCCTAAGCCTTGTCCCTAAGCATGTTTTCATTAGTGATTTGCATCACATGACTGTAGGTTTATCAACATAATAATAGATGTAATAGCTGCTGCACACATTTTCGCCATACTAAGCAGTCCTTAGTTTTAAGATATTCTCATGTATTTGTAAGGATTTACATAAGTTTGTCTTTAGTATATTAATGTAGATAACCAATAACATTGAAAAAACATGAAAAAGAAAAAAAATGTAACAATTAAAATAAACAATTCTAAATATCCGATTGGCATGCAATACAGCCAGTTCATAAGATCTGTTTAATCATTTCTTGTCCTTTAGACGTTTAAATACTAACGTGGTTTCATGCTGGATCCGTTTGTGTTGTTGTAGAAAGTGGAGACTCCTTTGCACATGGCTGCTCGAGCAGGGCACTGTGAAGTGGCTCAGTTCTTGCTGCAGAATTCAGCACAGGTGGATGCTAAAGCTAAGGTAGGCAAACACATCAGAGCCATCTGGAGAAGGGCACACAAGACCCACAAGCACCACAAACAGGTGAATGATTTGATGGTTTGACAGCATATTTTCTCTTCAGGACGATCAGACTCCACTTCACTGCGCAGCACGGATGGGCCATAAGGAGTTAGTAAAGCTGCTGTTGGAACATAAGGCCAATCCGGACTCTGCCACCACGGCTGGCCACACCCCTCTGCACATCGCTGCCCGGGAGGGACATGCCCAAACCACACGCATTCTCTTAGATGGCAATGCCCAGCAAACCAAGATGACCAAGGTTGGTCTTCTGCTTTTTCTTTTTTTTGTGTCTGTTACTTTCTGTAAACTGGGCAGGTAAACATGTTGTAAATGGTCTCTAGAGTAAACTGTTTCTGGCCAGATAAACAAATACAATTAGTACATACATCTGAATATATTGGGTGTATTAGTGTGCTACACAAGCAAAATGGAAACAATCTCAATGAAAATTAAATCATATATGTCTTATGAATAAATGTATATTTCAAGATATATGGAGTCCTACAAATACATTTCTCAGTATTTGATCCTACCTCTGTTTTCTAATCCTATTTATTTTGATGCATATATTTTTGGTAGGTTTGGCTTAGCTGTTTCAAATAATTTAAAACTGTATTGCATTAATCACTAATCAGCACCTAAGTCTGTAAAAGTTAACCATACCTTAGGTGCAAGCATTTGCACTCATTCTACTTTTGGCTGAATTGTGCTGGAAACATTTTACATTTTTGTTTGCAGCAGAATAATATACTTGTATAAAAAACAAATGTTGTTGCTCAAATATTTTACAATGTTTAGCTGAAAACACAATGTTTTAGGTAATGCCTCTTACTTTTCAGTATTTGCATATAGTCATGGTGTATGTGTGTGGCTGTGTATTACAACAGAAAGGGTTTACGCCCCTCCATGTGGCATGTAAATATGGGAAGGTGGACGTGGCCGAGCTGCTTCTGGAGAGAGGAGCCAATCCCAATGCAGCGGGAAAGGTAAAGCAGCCCACCACAGTGACTATTACACAGAGCACATCTCTGTCCTGATTATGTCCGTGTGTATGTGTGATGCACTGGACATATGTCACAGATAGAAGTAACTGACTGAGAGCATGTGTCTCTCCTTGCAGAATGGATTGACCCCTCTGCACGTAGCTGTCCACCACAACAACCTGGATGTGGTGAAGTTGCTGGTCAGCAAGGGTGGTTCTCCACACAGCACCGCCCGAGTACGATTCACATATAGAAACAAAAAAGCATACAACCTCATATTGAAACCTCATAACTCCTCATAACTTCCTCCTCAATAAAGCCTGCTCCACAATAAAGAAATATCAAAAGGAGCACTGTAGACATCAAGGCACAAGGGGGCAGGTACTTGAGATGTATTTACCTTTGCCTGCTGTCTCTTAATGAAGAACTCTACTCTCTTTCCTGCCCTCCCCTTGTCCCTGTTTGATCCAGAATGGCTACACTCCTTTGCACATAGCTGCTAAACAGAATCAGCTGGAGGTGGCCAGCAGTCTGCTGCAATACGGAGCCAGTGCCAATGCTGAATCCCTGCAGGGGGTCACTCCCCTCCACCTGGCTGCTCAGGAGGGACGACCTGACATGGTCGCTCTCCTCATCTCCAAGCAGGCCAACGTCAACCTTGGAAACAAGGTCTTTGCACACACTCAACTCTGCTCACCATCACACAATGATAATATTAGTTAATGGTGAAAATTATTTAGTAAATTATATCTCACCAAGTAGTGTTATGCTGATTGCATTGTTAAAGGGTCATGCTTGCATAAAACTACCATTTAATATGGTTTTTGTCATGTTATGGAGTGCGCTTTGGCTTGCTGTGTCCTCATCCTCACAAATTTGAAAGAATTCGCAATTTTGTACAGTGTGTTCTTATGGGCATTGTACAAATGAATAAGTTAAAAACAGTAATTCATCCCACATAAAGAGGACAAACTGCTTACATTTAGATGAGTCTTGCTTTAAACATTCTCTGTGCTTATCATGGTAGTAATGCAGTATTTCTGTTTATGTGTGTTTGTGTGTGTGTGTGTGTGTGTGTGTGTTTATATGTGTCTGTATGTGTATAGAACGGCCTGACTCCTCTGCACCTGGTGGCTCAGGAAGGACACGTGGGCATTGCAGACATGCTGGTGAAGCAGGGTGCTTCAGTCTACGCAGCCTCAAGGGTAAATACACACACACACATAAGCACACACACACACACACACACACACACACACACACACACACACACACACACACACACACATGCTCTTGGGCAAACATTCACACAGACACAAGCCATCTCTAAAATACTGCGTCATGCAGAAATGGTGTTTGTGAGTTCCAGTGAATGAATGTGTCACCGTTTTAATGAGTCTCACTGAAATTTGAAGTTGATGACAAAGCAGGAGTTGCTCAGCCTTGACCATTGACCTTTTATCACGCGCCTTGCTCCATTGGTGGATTGACTTGTCTCTCAAACGATGCTCTGAAAATAGAAACTGGGCCCCAGGCCCTGTCACACCAAACGACATTGACTTTCTCTCTTCTGCAGAAATCTCCAGAGAGTATGAAAAACTGAGGCTCAGACTCCTTTTTTCTCTTATTCGCTGGACTTTAACTCTCTTTTCCGACCTCAGTTACAAACACTTTTCCTTTTTCTTTTTCTCTTTCTGTTTCAGATGGGTTACACACCCTTACATGTGGCATGTCACTATGGTAACGTAAAGATGGTCAAGTTCCTTTTGCAACAGCAGGCCCACGTTAACAGCAAAACCAGAGTAAGTCTGAGATTCTTAGTGTATATCTGTTTGTGGTCAGTGCTCTGGTTAGGAGCTACTGATAATATTACTGTTAAATAATCATATTGTTGGTCATTCTTCTGTATTTCTGTAATTTGCGTTGCATGCTGTGTGGCTTAAGTCTCACCTGGTGATTCAGCAGAGGAATCATCATTCAACCAATATTAGAAGAAAAAGGGCACTGTAACTGCATGACATCACATTTATTTCTATCTATGAATACAAGATGGGCTATTCACATACAGAATATATGTTTATTCTGTGTATGACTTTTCCTGTCTTGTATTTTTCACAGATGACATAAAATGCAATGTGTTCCAGTACAACCTTGAATTTTAGTTTATAACTAATATTGAATATAACTATTGAATTTGTTACTTTTTGAGCTGTTTTTGCTTTTTGAGCTATTTGGGTTTTTTTCGAATTTGAACTCTCACAATCATTACTTCTTCTTTTTATATCTCAATTAAAAACCAAGCATTTTACATTTGACCACCTCTGAAAAGGCAAATACCAAAGGCACTCACTCACATTATCAGCTGGCACACTTAACAGGACTGTAGAAATCACAAAAACAGCGCAAATATGTCAGATATTTCAACAACCCAACTCGTATGTGAGCTGAAAAGCTCATTTACGAGTTAGAGTGTTAAAATATATAACATATTTGTGCTGTTTTTAAGGTTTCTACAGTCCTGTTAAGAGTATCAGCTGATGATGGAGTGACATGTCCACATGAAGCAACACACTGGTTAACTCTTGCACATGCAGTTGCACATTCACATGGATTTATTTGACAACCTTAAAGGTATTCTTCCTATGGAATGCATTTGCTTTAGATTTCTGTGAAGTGCAGTTATGTTTCTAAGATCTTAAATAACTTACCCCACAACATGTCTTATCTTTGTCTTTGTCCTTTTCTCTGTAAGGTGGGCTACACACCTCTTCATCAGGCAGCTCAGCAGGGTCATACAGATATTGTGACTCTACTACTGAAACATGGAGCACTTCCTAATGAGATCACCACTGTACGAATCATGTTTGTTAATTTTGTTCTCCATTCTGCATCTTTTCCTTATGCTTTCTATCTAGAGCCTTTTAAGCCAGATTATATAATTCCTATATTATACTATACTATACTATACTTTAATATAGTATACTCATTTTATAAACACCTGATATTAATGATTTAATGTTAATGTGTTCATGAATTAATATATTTAAAGTGTATTTTAGCCGTTCTGCTGCAGTTGACAGTAAACACAGAGAAACAGTAACTGTGTTTTACATCACTTGGGAGACTTACCAGTATTACACCAGTTTGTGGGGTTTGGATTGAAAACCAATCTCTGACCTCTAAGTGCCTTTTTGTCAGGTTGTTCGAATTGTTATCAGAAATAAATTTACTGTGTGTGTGTGTGTTTGTGCATGCATTTTCTGTTGCAGAATGGAACCTCACCCCTCGGCATCGCTAAGCGGCTAGGCTATATCTCCGTCATTGATGTGCTCAAACTGGTTACCGAGGAATCTGTGTCCATGGTGAGACACTGTTTGTTATACGATTGTAATCTGAAAAGCCCCTGAGAAGTTAGCACTGATATTTTTCAAAATTCTCCCCCTCTTTCTCCCCCTCTTTCTCTTTCCTCTTGCTATCTCCTGCCTGCTCAGATCACAGCAGAGAAGCATCGTATGAGTTTCCCAGAAACGGTGGATGAAATTTTGGATGTGTCAGAGGATGAAGGTGGGTACTGCTGACTCAGCTGTGCTCACAGGATATTTGCAGGAGAGTGTCATATTAAAGCAGTGCTTTCTCTCAGTGCCTCAGCCATCCTGATCCTTCGAAAGAAGACTGTTTAAAAAAGCTCTGGAGAAAAAATGCGATCAGCATATTGCAGCTGCTGTAAGAGAACTGCTGTAACTCCAAAAGCATTATTGAGTATATATTATTCTAAGTTATAGCACAGTGCCACTTTTTTCTTAACCAATACAGACATTCATTCATCTCCAGGCTTTTATTTCCTTCATTTAGGTCCCATTTGAAAGTATCAGACAAAATTATTTTAAAACAAAAAAATGTGAGTTGCGAGTTTTGAAATAATGCTGAATTACACTGTCTGATAAAACTGTGCACTGTCCTGGTATATTTTAGTGCTTTAATGTACAAACAACATGGTTAATGTCTAAACAAGGACCAATAACTGAAGATTAAATATAAAAATAAAAACCCTAAAAAGAAAACAAAAAGTGCCACTTATAGCTGCAGTGGAATATGACACAATCATGTACCCTAACTAAAGGTCCTGAAGATGTGCCCTTGTTTTTACCACCCAAGTCAAAGCGTTTTCCTGAATGGTACCATTTTTTCTGACAGTGTGCCAGAAAAAACTGTTTGTTATGCTAGATATCCATCTTGAACTACACTCTCTCCATCTCTTCTCCAGGAGTTGCACAGCTAACATTAGGTAGGAGCGCCTCCTTCTCTCTGCCTTGGTTGTCCAGTTGTCGGTTGTTTCGTGATCGTATGCCTTCATCTCAAGCTCTCTCATTCTGTCTAAAACTGAGTTTTATCTGCCCTGTTCTGGGATCTGTCGTTCGATTTTATAACAGTGTCGTGGGCTCTTCATCACCATGTAGTCATGACCTGCTTTTTTCTTTATAAGAGCTAACATTTATGTGTGGTGCTCAATATCCACAGGACAAAATGTAAACATCCATTCAAGGGTTTTGTCTCTATCCCACTGCTGCAGGAATGGCAGTAAAGTGACTAAATAAGAAAATAGTTGACTAATGATTATCGTTTGACTCAGCAGAGAAATTGCTGTGTATTCATCGCTGAACTCCCATTGTTAAAAGTCTCCAATAACAGGAACAAATCATTTTCACGTGAGGTCATTTCTCTACTGGGCATGCTCACCAGCCTAACTGCAATAATGTCATACAGTCTGACGCGGTGTCTTGATTTCCTCCATGTTTTCCATTGGCTCTATGTGTGTATGAATCCATTGCTTGGATGGCACTGAAGTTGGTTATGTGAGCTTGAGTCTGAGGGATGATGAATGGTGAACACTGAATGATGGTGAATGATGTTTGAGCTCTCTTTATACCATGACTTTCACTTAAGTCCCTTTCTCAGCACTTTCCTCCTGTATCTTCCTTTTGATTTCTCTTCTTCCTGAACCCTTTCACTCTCCTTCGTCCCTTGTTCCTCTGTGGGCTGATGTCTGATTTGTGCTGTGTGTAGGCGATGAGTTGCTGGGGATGGATGGAGCTCGTTACCTCAAGCTGGATGACCTGAAGGATCAGGATGATGACTTTCTTTCACCAAAGAAGTCTCTGAGGGACTTTGAAAGTGGATTGGGCACAACGTAAGTTGACATTGAAAAGCCTAAAAGCAGCTAGAAAACTTCTAGATCAACTGTAGACCATTTAACCATATGATTACCATTCCAAAGTATAGAATGACTCATTTTGTTGAAAATACATGTATAAAAGCATTCAAAAAGTTCTAAAATTATTAGCAGTAATGTGTAAAAACAAAAAACAAAAACCCCATTTTTTTTAAAATAAAGGCTTATTGTGGCATATAAATGCACAACCCAGTCTGAATGTGCACATTTGGAAACTAAGCTACAAAACTAGCTTATTTTGAACTCCCTGTTTTCACAAAGTTACAAAAGCCATATTTCCATATATACACTTATTTAGCCTACAGCAGTTTCACCCCTCCCATTTATGCTAAAGTTATCAGTGAACTGACATATAGACAGTTCAGGTTCATGGTCTGGCAAATGAGTAAAACTCAAACTCAAATTATGAAAACACATCCAAGTTATACAGCATCATAGTGTCAGTGTCAGTTAATGCAATGGTGGATGTGAGCATGTTTAGAATTTTTACATGTTTCCATTATGATCAACAGAGCTGTGGGTGATCCCATAATTACTGAGGAAGTTGTTCAGTTTGTTGAAAAACAAAGTTTTACCGCAAAGACAGCCCATGCATTGGTGGCAGGGGCTTCAAAGTGCTGCAGGGCACAAGATCTTCTGCGGATCTATTTTCCCTGTATTCAAACCCTTTGTGTCTAAATTGAGCTAAGTGTTACATAGATGTTTATGCAGTCAATGATTTTCATTATTGCAGATGTTAATGCGATATATTCATTAGGAGGATTTTGACCTAATTGTCTAAACTGACTGCCTGGTCAGCTACATAGTGAAGTTTTGTTGTTTAGTTAATAGTAAGGTATTCTGTTCTAGACTGCTCTGACACATCTGTGCCATTTTAGAGAACAGCTGGGTGTGGTTTGATCAAGTTGAAGGAGGTTCTGTGTACTATGTTAGCTTTTTAGCCTCAGCATAAAACTAATGAAGCAAAATGTGAACACAAAACATCTTGGCTGATTAACCACTTATGTGGTAACTGTAAAACTGTGTGGGTTTTTTTGCTGCACAGCTCCTTTAATCTGTTAAAATATTCAAAAAGTTTGAATAGCTATAGTTATTGTCAATATCTAAAATGATGTATGTATGTATGTACGTATCATAAATTGATTTCTCAGTATTAGAAGTAACACATGCATAAATGTTTGTCTCTTTTCCTTTCCAGACCCTACTCGCCTGCTATTCCCAGAATTCCGTGTGTATCTCCAGAGACTGTCATGTTGGATCAGGTACTGGTTTGTAGACCATTTCAGCATTCAATTTAAAATGATGCTTTCTTTTTTCACACATGAAGTGCTCTTTAATACATTTTTATGAGTGCATAAGTTTGTACGTAACCTGTGGTGTCCTGTATGTCTACAGCACACCCCTGTCCCTCTGCCTAAAGAATATGATGAGGACTCTCTGATCCCCAGTAGTCCAGCCACAGAAACCTCAGACAACGTTAGCCCAGTTGCCAGCCCCATCCACACTGGGTCAGTGGAGTCTGTTAAAAATAATCAACTTTAAAAACACTGAAGGCTAATGTACTGAAGTATCCAACAATTAGCATAATGTAAACTCCATGCACAAATCATCACACACCTGTCCAAAAAAAAAATATTAAAAGGGTAAAATACTTCAAAATTGACTGATACTACTATTTTAGCTTACAAAAATAGTTTGTCAATTTTTACAGATACTTTAAAAAGTAAAAATCTTACAGACATATTTTATGTGGTTTGAAGTATGTGTGTGATGCTTTAGGCAAGCCATTGGAACTATGCTAATATAATAGGGATATAGGTTCCTTCAACCAGAAGGTTGTGGGTTCGAATCCCAGGACTGCTAGTGGCACGATGGAGGTACTCTTGAGCAAGATACTGTCCCCACACACTGCTCCCCGGCTTCACCTGGTGAACTGTGGTGTGTTCATTTATGATTAAAAGGGGCTACTTTACTTGTTTTGTTCACAGCTCCCATTCAAACACTCTGTCATTTTGTGCTGTTGATTGCTGCTTGATTGACAGGTTTCTGGTGAGTTTCATGGTGGATGCGAGGGGCGGGTCCATGCGTGGCAGCAGGCACAATGGGCTACGAGTGATCATTCCCCCACGCACTTGTGCTGCTCCTACGCGCATTACCTGCCGTCTGGTTAAACCACAGAAACTCACCACGCCTCCTCCTCTGGTGGAGGGAGAAGGCCTCGCATCTCGCATCATCTCACTGGGACCCTCCAGCATGCAGTTCCTTGGGTGAGCCAGACCTGCTATGCTGTAGAGCCAGATTAAACTTTGTTTTTGTTTTGGTAACTCCTTGAACATTATTTTTTAAATTCGATTATTAATCTTAAGATGTATTGTTCTACTATACAATATTTTATTGTACTATACATTATTCAGCAATTACAATGAAACAAATACATAGTTATGAGAGCAACAGAATGCAAACTGATTAAGAAGGACTATTAAAAACTTATTGAAAATGTCTAGCATTCTTTTTGGCTCCCAGACTATTTATTGAATGATAATAATTTTTGTTACTCTGTACTATTTATAAGTAATTAAGTAGAGTTAATTGTTTAATTTCAATTCACATCCCTATGTGTAATGCTGATAATTCAGCAGTGTGTGTTGTTTTGGATATGTGGTAGTAGTGCTGTGCTTTAATCCTGACATTATTTTTCAGGCCAGTGATTGTAGAGATTCCTCACTTTGCTTCTCTGGGGAGGGGTGATCGAGAGCTAGTTGTGCTGCGTAGCGAAAACGGCTCTGTCTGGAAGGAGCATCGCAACCGCTACGGTGATGATGTGCTGGAAACCATTCTCAATGGCATGGACGAAGGTGAATCTCATCATGTTGACAGCTTACTTAACAACATGAAACTGCATGAGGCAAAAGGCTGAGATTCAATTTTTCAAACTCTTTTTATTCAGAACTGGAGAGTCAAGAGGAGCTGGAGAAGAAAAGAATCCGTCGAATCATATCCACAGACTTCCCCCTTTACTTTGCGGTGGTGTCACGTGTCCAGCAGGAGAGTGATCTGATTGGTCCAGAAGGTGGTCAACTTATCAGTAAACTGGTGCCCCAGGTCCAGGCCATCTTCCCTGAGACTGCTGTTACAAAACGAGTGCGGCTAGGACTACAGGTGAGAATGTGTCTTTCTGTCAGCACAGCTACACTTGTCTGTTTGACCTCTTTTTAAATCAAGGGGTTACCACCTCCTTGTAAACCCATTATTAATATTACATTAATATTACGTTATCCTTTACTGTACTGGAAAGGCTCATTCAAGGTATTGGAACACTGCTGTAAAGACTTGACTTCCTTCAACCACAAAATAATTAGTGAGGGCAGATACTATTGCCACTGAGCATGGTGACAAATTATAGAATTGATGTATTTATGTACATCAGGATATGTTTGGACATATAATGGGTATCTGGGTATGTTTGGACATATAATGAGTAATATCTAGAATTTTCTATGAAAGCCAAGGTTTGTGAGTTCATCCTGGATTCAGTTGTGAAGGGTATTTTAATAATGTATTAAATATGTATGTAATTTAATATTTATATAATATAGTGTTTAGTAAAGACAGTTTAAGTGCCCATTATTGATTTTGTAGCTCTTGTATTTTGTAGCTCTTTGGTGTTTTATCTGCTCATTGTGCATTCTCTGCTGAAAAGAACCATGTTTAATGTTCTAAAGTGCTTTTTAATTTGCTTTGTTCATTTTCACTAATGTAGTAAGTCTGCTTGTATATCCATTTTCTCCTTAATTTCCTTCGTCAAACAGTTGTAAGAACATGTGGTAAAAACAAATGACAATGAGGAGGAGACCATATCTGTAATTCAGTGTAATTACTCTTCTCCTCTTCTCTTCTCTTCTCTTCTCTTCTCTTCTCTTCTCTTCTCTTCTCTTCTCTTCTCTTCTCTTCTCTTCTCTTCTCTATCCAGGCCCAGCCAATCCCTGATGAGTTATTGACTCGGCAGTTAGGTAATCAGGCCACATTCAGCCCTGTGGTGACGGTTGAACCACGCAGACGTAAGTTCCACCGGCCTATTGGCCTGCGTATCCCCCTGCCCCCATCATGGAGGGAAAGTCCACGCGATGCTGGAGAGGGAGACACCACCAGCCTGCGTCTCCTTTGCAGCGTCATTGGTATGCTCTTATGGGTGACACGAGTATAGGTTTCTGAAAGAGGTAGATTTGATTTTGTTGCAATATGTGTCAGTCTGAGCCAGCTTTGATATGCCTGCCCTGCCAAAGCTCTGTCCAGCCTGGAGAGGGACAAGGGGATAAGTATAGACTGAGCATGATGATTCCAGATGGTGCTGTTTGTGAAAAAGGACATGAGGTCCACAGAGTTTGTAAAAAGCTGTGACACTCTCCCTGCAGGTGGAACAGCCCCAGCTCAGTGGGAGGACATCACTGGTACCACCAAGCTCATGTACTCCAACAACTGTGCCAACTTCACCACTAATGTCTCAGCAAGGTGAGACACTCCAGAAAAAAATTCACTGCCTTTCCCAAACACACTCCCATTCATGCAATATTCTTTATATGTAAAAAACAGATTTAAAAAAATCTGTAATTCATGCAAATGAGTATTCTTATATTTATACACTACCAAAATATGTTATGAAACATATATATTTTAAATTAGATAGAAAAATATACTGTTTTGGTTCATGTGCCACTGTCTCTGTTTTTAGATTCTGGCTTGCAGACTGTCCTCGAACAGCAGAGGCTGTGACTTTTGCCAATCTGCTGTATCGCGAGCTGATGGCGGTGCCATACATGGCCAAGTTTGTGGTGTTTGCTAAGATGAATGAGGCACGGGAGGGCCGCCTACGCTGCTACTGCATGACTGACGACAAGATGGACAAAACCCTGGAGCTACACGAAAACTTCACAGAGGTGGCACGCAGCCGAGACATTGAGGTCAGTTCTAATAAATGTAACGGGGTTGTCTGAGCATCTAGTAGGGCTGTAACGATACACCAAAACCACAATTCAGTTCGTATCACGATTTTTGACCCACAATTGGGTTCGCATCACGATTCTTCAACACCGCTTCTTTTGCATTCAGTCTGTACAGAAGACCCCAAGAATCGCCACAGGCTGCAAAACCAATACTTCAGCTACCGGTTGACCATTGTCCAAAACTAAAAACACTCTGTCCAGCTGGTCAAGCTCGCACAAAACACAACAAAACTCTTACAAACAAACTCCCCTGCAGTTTTATCACAACCAGCCAGATGCTTATAAAGTGAAGTGTCCTAATTTCCTTTTACTTACATTCAAAGAAATTTAGCTCAGACATGCGTCCCTCCATAGGCGGTCCTTGTAGATTTTAGACTATAACTCCATCTAGGAAGGTCAGAAAGACTTGCTGGAGGGCTTACTGAATCATAACAACCTCTACTATTGGTGAAATTGAAGTGAAAATACACCAATCCCAGTGTAAAAAAGCTTTTATTAGGAGGTATACCGCCCACTGGCCAACACCCTAACAGTGAAAGCTAACAGATGTGGTAGCATTGGATCTGGACAGGAAGGCTAACTATGGGAGTGTGTCACGATTCTGCTTTCTCACACCACAACACATTTTCGTGGATCTGAGTGTCGCGATTTCGGTTTCATATTGCATGTTGTTACAGCCCTAGCATCTAGGTCCACTGATTGTACTTCTGCTTTTTATGCTGTTTTTTCTTCTATGTCTTCTTTCCTTTCTTTTGTTTTCTTCTTATTCTTCTTTCACTTTTGTTTTCTTTTGTTCCTCCTGATCTCTCTATCTACAGTAATGCATTTTTTTAATGCTTCATTAACATAATAACAACTGTGGTACGCAGTTGGATTGGATTGTTATGGGTGGAATAATTGCTGTGGTAGTAAATTCAAGAATTCATGCACCTGTTTTAGTATTTGTGTTATATCTAGTGATGGGTTAATCCATGTTTTTCCAGTTCTGATCTGATTCCGATACACGACTGCCTATACAGATACAGATTCCGATATAACACAACTTCTTACTTTAATATTAGCATTATTTTTGTTCAAATTATGCTGTTCGTTAATTAGGTTACATCACAGAACAAATAAACCACTATGCACTTATTAGAAGAGCAAAAATGATACACAACTGTATTGAATTTAAAGGCATTGCAAAGGAATTTATTCATGTATTTATTTAGGTAGCAGCAACAGCTGTAAATATTGATAAATATCAAAACCACAACAATCTTTGCTGAATCATCTAAATAGTTCAAGTACTACATTCATTCATTTTAGCTGCAACAACTGTGTAAACAATAAAGTGCAAAAGTAATTTGAAGACATGACATGGGCAGAGTCTAATCTAACCACTTCGGTATTTAAGGTGGACTGTCCGAGTTACGTGATGCCCATCTCTAGTTATATCCATCACCTAGGATTTAACAGTGTTTGTTTTTGCTTTGCTTATCCTTGCGGTGCAGTACTCTAGCCAGAGTATGTTGTGTCTGGCTATATTATATTCAGTGGGGGCTCATGTTGCTGGATAAACAAATTTCTTTTCAGTTTCCCTACACAGGCAAAACAGGTGCCAAGCATTTATGATTTCAGGGGCTTATTGTAAATGAAATGGTGTATATTTATCTGGTGGCAGTGTTTGTATGAGTGTTTGATATATGTGGTTGAGTCACTGCATAATTGCCATCCTGACTCACCCTTTTCCTCATTTCTCTTGCTCTGTTTCTCCTTCCTCAGGTAATGGAGGGGATGCCTCTACACTTAGAATGTTCTGGAAACCTGGTGCCAGTGAGGAAGGCAACTCAGCAGCCTCGTACTTTCAGTTTCCAGGCCTTTAGAGACAACAGACTACCCGTCTCAGTGAAGGTCCGTTTTGTGTCTTTATCTGTGTGTTTGTGTGTGTGTGTGTGTGTTTGTTTAATACAGCCCAGCGGTATATTTACCTTCCCCATCTCAGTGTGTCTATTCAGACCATTCTGCACCTGTTATAAATCATCGCTCTCATATTTTTTTAATATAAGACAATATGTACTATGAATTTAATCTTAACATTTAAGATGCTATAAAATATGTGATCACAGAAATAGTGACATAAATTGGAATGGTTTTCACAGTTCTGTTAAATTAATACAGAGGCAGAACAACTGCTGCAGTTTCACCCTTAGTGCACAGCTTTTCTTGAGTTAACTCAACTCGAGGACTCTACAGTCGTACAAATTTTTTCCTAACTAATATTGTTTAGTTCTGTATCACAGCTAAGTAAACAATATAGAAGTCATTTTTACTTATTCTTCTTCACTAGCACACACTCTTCGTATTACACAGTCCCACCAGATATGTTCTCTTTTTGGACTCCTAGTTGAATGACACTGCTGATCTCCTGATGGTGGGGGAATGAGACAGTTGCTCTACTTGTAAACCCCTAAAGTTGTTGTGGCCACAAATGTTTAATACACTTTAAAAATATTGTTTTTAATTGCAAGACTTATCTGACGTATTTATTATTATATTAAAGTAATTGAAAATTCAAATTGAAATAATATGTTAACATTAATTTTGTTCTCTTACCCATTAATGTATAATAGTTAGCCACAAATATTTAAAATTAAAACTAAAATAATATCAAGAAATGTGGATTTTAAGTGTTATGAGTGATCCTGTGTTATATGTTATGTGATACTGAGGAATTTTAAGTATATAAAACAGAAATCTAACTTCAGGGGCTCAATAATATGAAGGTTGACAACAGCATCAGGAGATTAACTAGTTTTGCAGTGTGTACTTAGCTGACATGCAGAACTGAAGAGTTAGGAGGACCTTTCTAAATAAAGATGTATGAGGTAAGCAGACTCTTGTGTCCTTGAGTTTAAAATGAAAGCTGTGCTGATATTGAAATGTTGAGCTTACTATTAATTTTTTACTGTTGTTTTGTAAAGTTAAATAAATGAAGGCATTTATTTTACTCCTTCTGTATCATGTCATTTTTTTGTGCAAAAGCACAGTACAAATTCTACATGACATTTTTTGTATAGTTAAAACCCTAATGTGTATATTTACATTTACGGCATTTGTTTGTATGTGTGCTCTTAAGTGTGTGTATACACGTTTATAGTTGTCACCATTGCTCAGTGTTAAAACCCTTCTTTGTAGTCCATCTGACCTCCTCCTCTCCAGCTTCATCCTCCATCTGTGTTCATTTGTGTGTGTCACTGGAGCTTACTGTCTGCCTATCTCAGTCCCAGCCAAGGTGCTTCCTGTGGTACTTTTGGCCTCTGTGGTGCAGTGACTGTGTAGATGTAACTATTCTCTTGGTGTCGTGAGCATGCCCTTTAACTCTCACTTTCTTGCCTGCCTGCGTACCTTTCTGCCTGCCTGTCTGTATGTCTGTCTCACTGTCTCTCTCTCTCTCTCTCACGGTCACTCTCTTACTGTCTGATCTCACAGACGACAAGGTAAATGTGAAGGTAAATCTCTAACTCTCTCGCCTGCCTACGGACTGCTTCCATCCCCTCCTCCCCCTACCCCGTCTACCTGTATGACTCAAAGTGAGGCCACAGACTGATCTAATGCTCTCTCCCTCTCTCTCTCTCTCTTCTTCTCTCTTTTTTCTCTTTCTCTCTCTCTCTCTCTCTCTCTCTCTCTCTCTCTCTCTCTCTCTCTCTCT
>JBBPDC010000023.1:6852571-6863358 GCA_037974485.1 Hemigrammopetersius urotaenia
GTGAGTGAGTGAGTGAGTGAGTGAGTGAGTGAGTGGGTGAGTGTGTGTGTGTGTGTGTGTGTGTGTGTGTGTGTGTGAGTGAGTGAGTGTTGTGTTGTGTTTTTGGTAATTGAGGAAACATCAGTTCTTGTGCCTCACAATCCGCAATGCTTCTTGCTCACCTGTGTGTGCTCATAACAGGAGATACAGTGAAGGTCTCTCTCATGCTTCTCATTCTCATCCTCCTACTCTACTGCTAAAATACTCTCTTAACATTTCATCTTTCCATGCCATTTTTATGGCCACAAGAGATGCGAGAGTCCTTTGGGATTCCCTATATTTATTCCCTATATTCCCTATATATAAGTCAAAAGTGCTGCTAAAGAAGTTCGCTTTAATACATTTTACTTTTAATGTATTTTTAATGGATTATGTGGGGTATATCTCAAGAGATTTAGTGTCTACATTTAATGTTAAATAAATCCATTTCTGAGAATTGGGGGAAAAAACAAATAGAAACGCTGCAGGGGTGTCCTTGATGTCTAGGTTTCACACTTGTAAAGACAAAGTATTGTAAAGCCATAGTAATCCACATGCATCCCAAAATGTAACAGTAACTCCCACTGCAAACATACTTCCAGTTAAAGATTGTCCTGTTTAACTTTGGGTTATCATATTTATTCACAGCATTTCATTCTAAAATTTTGAGTTTTGCACAGGGATTGCTTTGTCTCACAGCTTCTAGTGTGAAACCTCTTCTTTAAAACCAAAACTGTTTGCTTTGTCATTGTTTTGAGAGGGTATTTCTTTATTCTTAAGTATGCAGCTAATGCAAATTAATGCAAAATTTCAAAAATAGATTAATAAAAATATTAATCTCTGTTGTGCCATTGACACTTATGTATGACTGAGAACCGCAACCAGTGGAGTACATCATCATAGTCTGTTTTGCATCAGTGAAGGTCAAGATGAGGAATGAACATTGCCCACCCATGTAGGGTCCCCACAGAATGGATATTGTTACCTGGGGCTTTATTATTCGACCCTCCTACTATATAAGCACATTCAAGTGGTGAGAAATTAATAGTCAATATTAACAAGGAAAGAAACAAAATTCTACTGAAATCATCTGATATAAAAAATCATTTTAAAATATAAAATGTGTATTAGCATGCTTGTTTGCTTGTTTAAGAAGAGAGTTGAATTCACTTGCGTGTTGTGTGCAGGAATTAATGATATCTGCAAAATGCAGGGTCTGTGTTCTAAACTGTCCACTTAACCCTTCACACTCTCTCTTAACCCTTCACTGCAACTCAGCAGGTTTCTAGTAGGTTCCTTTGGAGTCACAGCCTTGTCTAACCCTCACTCAAACCTAATGCTCGTCATCTGTGTCATAAGACAACCTCGTATATCATATAACAGTAACTTTATAAAAATCCTCTAGGTCACTGCTGATGAAAATATGAAAAAGGTTTGCTTTTTTCTAATTAGCCCATGAAGTGTTTACTTGGCAACTGAAAATGAATGGGTGTAAAGAAAAAATCACGCTTGTACTATCAGCCTTTAGGCGATGATTCAACTGCATCTGAAATGTATGAATTATGATGTATGTGCTCATTTTTGGCTCAATATAGCAATGACAAAATTTTATAATAGAAATGCTTAGTTTTTATTAAATTAGGGCCTATTCCCACTAATTAACAAGTTCACTACACCATGCACTGCTTCCAGAACAGACAGGTGGAGCCAGCCACTGACCCGTGTCCAGATGCTACTCACGCAACATCATTGGACAGCTCAGCATGCTTGGAGAACTGCCCAGCTCTGCATACATGAGCCTTATCCACAGAGGGAGAGAGAGAAGTCCATCTATCTTCCCAGAGAACAGGCTACCCATAGTTACTCTTTCTATATCCATTATGTAAAGTTCAGCTCACCTTGGAGTGCAAATACAAATACTCAAAAGATCAGTAGCATAAAGGAATCATCAAAAAAGTGTATTTTACAAAATGTTCGAGAATTAGCAAATATAAATGTAGGCCAATTTGAAGCACAGAGAGAAAAAAGCCATCTTTGCATCAATCATTTATATAGTTTTAGCTGATTGTTTTAGCTGAGCTAACACTGCAGTTAGCACTAAATATAAAAAAAACATTGTAACCTTAGAGCTAATATTAACATTTTGTGACAGCAAATACCATAACATTGATAAAGTTTAATTTACTTTAGAGCTGCTGATGAGGTCTTCTACTCAGAATAGTCCAAAATGTGAAATAAACAAACAATGAAATAAAACTGCACCAGCCTTATCACCAGATTATCAGGATAGTATGAAGTATAGGAGCACTGAATCATTTCCTAAGGAACTGTAATCAAGATATTTTCAATATCAATTTTTACACTCCTATAAAACTCCTGCATCACGAGGTAATGTTATGACACTCCACAAATTTCTCCTGCACTGATAAAGGTCAAGACCCCTCCCCTGGTTCCCTTTTTGTCTGTGTGTTGTTAGCGTTGCCTCTTCTGTCTGACCACTCCCCAGGTTACGGGCTGGTGCAGGAGGAGCTGCTCTCACCGGCCTCCATGCAGTTCAGCCTGCCTTCGCCACTGGGCGTGGAGCCCTACTGGCAGGAGGTGTCCAGCCTGGAATGTGCCCCCATCGCTCCCACTGAGGAGGAGGCCATGCTGGAGATGTCGGACGTTCAGGTGTGGCCAGCCGGTGTTAGCCCGTCTTTGGTGACAGTGGAGGACTCGTCTCTGGATTGCAGCAGCCGGGCAGACGACTCGGAGGCTAACACGCTTAGCCTGCCATGCAGCAGCCTGGGACGGCCCAGCAGTGGAGCCAGTGGGGCCAGTGGCTCCATCATGGAACTGGAGGAGGAGGAGGAAGAGGAGGAGGAGGTAGATGAAGAGGACATGCAGCATGACGCAGTAGCTGGGGGTGCCATCCCCAAAGTCAACCATAACGGGCAGGTTGGAGGTCAGAGGTCGGAGGGCAGGAGGGCAGAGGCAGTGGCGACAGGCTGCAGTGTGGCAGGTGGAGCTAGAGGTGGAGCAGGTGGAGGAGGGGCAATTGCAAGCTCAGAGGAAAAGTTTTCTGTTCTTACAGGGCAGCAGATATACGCTCAGCTGTGTGAGAGGACTGGCTTGACCCGAGCACTCGAGCACAATGGAGACAGGTGAGGGACACTATATATATCTATATGTATACACACACACACACAGTAAATATCGCCAGGGTTACATTCCAAGAACACCCGTGTATAGTGAAAAAACTTGTTGTGATGTGGTAAAAGAAAATGCCTAAAAATGCATATTTTTATAGTGTAAACCTTAAATATGCTCCCAAATATTTATATTTCATTTTAAACTCAGCTTATTGCATTACCCTTAAAGAAAATGTAAAAGTAAACTCATATTCATACTGTATAGTTTACACTGAACTGCTGTGTCTCACAGTGCTAGAATGCAAAATAACAATGTTACCGAAGTGCAGCAGTACAGCGGTACAATTCCAAGACGTGCCTTCTTTGTGGTTCTCTCCACAGCACCAAAACATTTGCAAAATTCATAAATTCTATTTTTCTTGATAATTTAGCAGTAAAATGCATGAAAAATTATATATTGCCACAATAAAAGCTGTGACGTCCAGGCCTCGTCCCCAGGCCCACTCATCCTCGTGCTGGTTGTTTATGTT
The DNA here is from genome assembly GCA_037974485.1 of Hemigrammopetersius urotaenia. NCBI lineage: Eukaryota > Metazoa > Chordata > Actinopteri > Characiformes > Alestidae > Hemigrammopetersius > Hemigrammopetersius urotaenia. The sequence goes on from JBBPDC010000023.1 coordinate 6,856,251, forward strand.
TGGGGAGGCTCTGAGAAGAGGAGGTTCATTATGTTCAGGTGGCTGATTGCTTTGCTAACCGCTGTGCTCAAACATAAACAACCAGCATGAGGACAAGGGGGTGTGGCGGATCAGACCTAGGCATCACAAAAGCAAAAGAAATGCGGACGATATCTGCAGTTTCTGCGATAGTGCGGGGATTTCCACAAATAATTATTAATTCAGTAATTACTCAGTATAAGCCACCATGCCTCCTCATTTGGTGTACACTACACAGTATTTTTTCTCTGTAGACCATCATCTATGCTTTTTACATCAGTGACCCCAATAATGAACCTTTTCTTGCTTAGGCCTTGTGCCGTGTTGACCCAAAATCAAGATAAAAATAAGTGAAAATAAAATAAGTATGTATGTGTCTACACGTTTTAACATGCATTTACTGTTTATTTGCTGAATTTAACATATTGCATAAAAATATTTTATATTTTCCATTTTCATATGTTTTACATGTTATCACATTTTATGTTAAATTTGTTCAAATTTGTAGAAAATATGCAATATTTAAGTGTGTTTCCTGTCAAAACTACATTCTTAATTTCACTTAGAAAATCAACAAAACCTGTAATTTCACTGGGGTGCCCATGATTTTCACATGACTATTTTAAAGGCATTGGCAGATAAATGAGTCAGTTACAATGCTTTCCCTGTGGGTGTGTGTTCTTTGCATCTCAGGCTAGGCAGTGGTGCATTTCAACCGTATGTCCAGGAGAAGGAGGCCTTTTCGGACTCCCTTAATAGCTGGTCCCAGTCCAAAGACAGGCAGGGGGCGGGGTCGTCTGGACGAGAGCAGAGCCAGCCACGTGTGGCCCAGGAAGCACTGCTGACGCCGGTATGTGACACAGGCCACTCGGAGGTCCTGCGTGGGAGGCTACTGGGCACTCAGCCCTTTGAGAAAGGGCTGGGCTTCTCCCACCAGGAGAGGGAGTTACGGGTGTGGGACCAGGACAGAAGGAAGGCACAGGTGTGTCCCCTGGCCTGTCCAGTCTAAAACAGGGAGCTTGTCCTTTTGGCACGGTGGTGTACTTATTTCAGAATGGGCTTTTTACTAACAAGAAATGTAACACCCAGCTTTTTCCCTCTGCAGAGAGATGAACCAGTAGAGTTCACCAGTGAGCATCTGAGTGAAGAGCAGTTCACTGATGAGCACGGAAACATTGTGACCAAGGTGGGTGTCTCTGTTTGTTATATGTTTTGCAGACACAGATTTGCACTAATAAAATAACTAGGGGTGAGAAACATCAGAGACGCCATGATACAATATTATCACAATACTTGAGGCATGATATAATACAGTTGATTTGAGATGTGCCAAATATCAAATTGATTATTTTTTAAACTTTCTATTTATTCAATGTTTTATTGAAGCAAGGAAAAATGTTTAAGTGGACAGAATAATGATCGCTAAATTTTTACATTTAACAGATACTCTTATCTATCTTAGCATGTCTAGCCGTTTGATAAATCCCTTGCTGAACACTCCAGGACAGTTTGTTTGCTTGAAGCATTGGTCGAGCACATGATCCACCACAGTGGAGGGGTGTCAGCAACACACTGAACAAACAAGACAACAAGTACATCTTCTGTCTATTCATGTCACTGTGCTACATTTTCAAGTAATCAAAGAATGCATGATTTAGCTCTGATCTGCCACTTAAAGGATATAACTTTTATTCCTTTAGGTAGAAAGAATGTATGTGGACAAGTATGTGAACAGTGCTGCTTATGTAGCCGATGTGGATGCACGCAGATATGATCAGTAATTAAACAATAAAATAACAAAACTAAGGCTGCATGATTAATAATTAATTAAATAGGAATCACATTTTTTTGTTGAGGACTGAGATCCCAATTGTTACTCTTTCATGGACACACTCAGTGGTAGGGTTGGGTCAACATCCAGACGACAGTTGTGCAAATCTTTAAAAATCTGTTTAATACAGTCATGCTTTGCTAAAGGTTTCTTTCTTACATTTAGGCAAACTTATTTCAACTTTTGTAAGTCTACCTGACATAAAATTTTCAAAACTTGTTTTATTTTTAAAAAATCACTCAGCAGTGAAAAACGTCTTGATAGTATTTTGTGCATACTTTTACTTGTAGCTTTTAACATGACAATTTTATGTCCTTTCCACACTGGATCCATCCGGATAAGTACAGAGGTTTTGTGGCTTTTGATCAAAAATGTACCTTTGCAGTCTACTGTGCTCCTTAATCAAATCACATTGATTGATTTTTTGCAGCAAGTATTACGATAGTATGTTGCATTGTTTTTTCCTCCCACCCCTAGTTATAACCCCATTAGTTTTTGGAGGGATTTTGTCAGCATTTCTGAGGCCATCTCTCCCCCCTCCCTGTCCTCCCTCCCACCTTCCCTGCTCTAGCTGAGTGTGGATGTGGAGAGGGGAACACAGGCTGTGAAGCACACCAGTCTGCGGAGAGTAAAGCACTGAAAGTAACACATACTGTCCTCAAGGTATGGGACAGACAAAGTAGGACTGGACTGTAACAGCTCATTAATAGGTCAAAGAAAATCACTTAGCATAAAGTCAAAGGAAGGCAACAGTCCATCTTAGACATTAGTTTCTAAATTACAGCTTATTAACTGTGAATGAGGATCTAGTCAGTGGCAGGCAACAGCGCATCTTAGCCATGCTTATCTAATGAAAACCATTAATCTAATGCTTAAGGCTGAGGGCCTGCTTTTAAGGTCAGAGTGATGAAGTGCTTCTTTTTATTAAAAGTAACTCTTCTGCCATCCTGCAGGGCCGTACATCCACTGCCAAACCATCCTTCACCCAAACACACTTGGGAGACCGAACAAGACGAGGGATGCACGAACGGCAAGACGATGGACGAAAAAACACCAAATGAAAGAGAGAAACAACACATCCCATCTTTTACCACCACCACCCCCCAAAAAACGACCGAAACGATCGCAGAGCCGTGCTTGAGAAAAGGAGATCTACCTGTAGTTTTGTATCATTTTTAACAACGGAAAACAAACATAAAACTAGCTTAGGGCATGATCTTTTTGTAAAAAAGATTTAAAAAAAAACACAAAAAAGCAACAAAAAGTGCTTCCTGTCAACTGTAAACGCATGATTGATTGCTGGTGCATGACCTATGACCTTTGAGCTGTCATTATCTATAAACTAAAACAGTACATGGTAAAGGACCATCGCAGGACCGCACAGAACGTACGGATCTTCGTTTTAAAAAGGAAGGAGTCAAACCGAAAAAGAGGGTCGTCTCAGAACAACACAGCCAAAAAAGCAACAGTTCTTGTTTTTGTTTTGTTTTGTTTTGTTTGATTTTTTCTCAGCAAACATAAAGCAGCGTAGCCTATGCTGAGCCCATCACTGCTTCATTCACATGGGCCCTTTATCCTGTTACTATATGTGATTATATGCACTCTATGCTATGTGAATGTGTCTCTCTGTGTGTGTGTGTGTGTGTGTGTGTGTGTGTGTGTGTGTGTGTGTGTGTGTGTGTGTGTGTGTGTACGTTATCTAAAGCATGTGTAATTCGCTTGTGGCTTGGCACTGAGCATTCTTCTCCCGCCATGATGAGAGCTGTTCAGTGTGTGAATGAGAATAAGCCCGCTGTGCTCTCCTGCTCGTGAGTGTCTGTGTGTTTTTTCCTGTTTTTTTCCTTTGTGAAACGTGTTTGTTATTTTGACATGGTCTGCCATATTTTGTTTATGTACTACTGAGTGAGATTGAAAAGGGTCCCCCTTAAGTAGAAGGAACAATTTAGAACAAAAAATATTATGGTTCTTCAGCTGGAGATTGTGTTGCTGTGTGTTGGTCTGTATGTGCCAGCGCAACACCCCAATGTCCCTCACCACTAAAGGAGTGACTTTCTCTATCTTCTCTTCTATTCTCTCTCTCTTCCCCCGCTCTCTCTGCTCTATATTCCTCTCCTATATTAATCCCTTGCCCTTTCTCTTTATGCTCTGCATTTCTTTATCACTCACTCAGTATCTCTCTCTTTCTCTCTGATTCTGGCTCATTTTCTGTTGCTCTCTCTTTTTTCCTTTACCCCCCGACAAATCCCCAACAACCACAACCCTCCCACCCCGCTTGTTATGCTCTGTGATTCACTCAATGTACAGTCTGCATCTCTTTCTTTTTCTACCTCTTCTTAAGACCACATTTGGCCTTGCTTTATGTTGCTGTCTTTCTCACTTTCTCTCTATCTCTCCATGACTCTCTTAATTTATGTATATCTGTGTTTCTGCCTCATTTTCTCTTCTCTCTAAGGTCTGCACTTCTTTCACCCACCAGCCACCCATTGAGCCATCCATACCTGTAGCTCAGTGTCTGTTAATTGACACTCCAGTGAATGATGTAGCACTGCACGCTGCTTCCACACTGCTCCTCATGCTTTTCTGGGGGTTGGCCCTGGGGCCCAGACACATTCTTCATTTCCTGGGCATTATTGTTTCAACCTTCACCAACGAATGAAGCTTGTAGCAGAGACCCGCAGGGTTCAAAAGCACACTTTGAGTTACTGCCAACATAATATGTAAAAGGCAGGACATTACTTAAATTGAGTAGGGAGTTTTAAAACTTTTAATGTTTCGAATTGAACGAGCATAGACATAAATATATACAGACAGCACTGTGATAGCCCACCTTGAAATTGACCCCTGAACTGTGAACTGTCTGTCCTCCTCTGGCTTTATATGTCTCATACACACACATGCGCACACAGACCTGTTAATGTACAGTAATCCATGTAAAAATGGAGATTCTTTGGCAACCCTACTTCATGCACGCACACACAATCATCTTTACATTCATTTGTTGATTTAATGCATAAAGACTTTTGAGGGGAGCCCAAGTAAAGTCAAAACTATTTAAGCTTAAACTACCAAAGCAATAATATCAAACATAAGTTTTGTGTATGTGTGTGTGGAGGCGCCTTTGTTTGCGTGAGGCTGTGTATGTTCAGTATTTATTGTATTTACCCAACATTTGAGTAGCATTTCTAAGACTTATAGAATCCAAGTGATATTAATACATGCATGAATACAAAAAGTCACACAGTATGCAAGCATGTGACTTTATACCAACTCAAGTTCGTTAAACGGACTCTGCATACCGATGTCTTAAATCTGCGAGCTGGAAGGGGTGTTCTGTTGGCTGCGTTATCCATAAGGCATGGTTTCATATGACTTGATGGCTGAAACTCAGTGTTCCAGCTCAGTATTCAAATGTAGCACACACATACATATCCACACAAGCATTTATTTCTGTTTGGAAGAAAACAGGTTTTTAAACACACTTGTGACCGTTTGGCATGAATGAATAAGAGAATGAATGGATGGATGACTATACAAAAAACTGAACCATTGCATATATGGATCATGGAAAAAAGTGATTGTATTTTATTGTTAATGAAATCAAATTAGGTCTTTATTTTTGGTGAATGAGTGACAACTATGTCCCCTGTGTGTCTCTACACACCTTTTCTCACCTCCACTGACTGTAGTGTTTTTTTCCTCTACAATTCACTCAGGTTTGTGTTAACCAATGATTTTTCTTCCATGTTTCACCACCAATTCAGAGATAAATCCTACATTATGATCATCTTCAGGAACATGAGTATTGTCATTTGAGGGCCGTTGGGGTGTGGGCAAGGGGCATTAGTTAGTCACTGCAGAATTAATTTTGACTGGTATTGGTTGAACTCGCCTGATGCTTGAGCTGGTCTGGCACATTTGACCTTTAACCTCAAATGTATACTGAGGAGGTTGTTGGTAGAGTGGGGGGAGGGGGAGGACATTGTGTCCTTTATTTAAAAAAGGGCACGCAGTATGAAAGAACATTGCAATTATGATGTATTACAATGAGTTTATGTAAAATGTTACTGTTGCAAAAATCTAGAGTTCACCTATACTCCTTTAGAATGGATAAATGACAATATTAACGCAATATCATATTACTCTGTACTAAGGAATGCAAATGCACACATGCACAGAAAAGATGTTTTTAATAAAGAATATATGTATAAATATATGACAAATATAAATATATATATATATATTAATTAGAATGCTATGCACCCTTATTAGAGTTGTTATGGATGTACTTTACGCATACTATCTAGATTCAAGTTATAGAAACATGCCCATGATGTAGAGGCTTTGTAGCTATTTGAACTTGTTTTCTTTTCTTTTTTATTGTTATGGAGAGAAGAAAACATGAATATGTATACAAGCCTTTCAATCAGATTAATTCTGACATGAAGATATGTATAGATCATTTACCCTGCACACCAGCTCAGACCATTTACAGAAATTAATAAAGATGTGACATATTCGGAGTGTCTAGACCTCTGTGTGTGTGTGTGCGTGTGCATGTGCGTGTGCATGTGAGTGAGACAGAGAAATATGTGGCTTGATCCAATTACTGTTTTATCATTGCACCAGGCCTACATTTTTTTTATAGACTTGCCAGTTCAGGTAAGAATGCCAAAGCACATTATTATATCATTATTGAATTTACCTCATTCACCATGTGTGGAGAAGTGTGGGGATGACACCTTGCTTAAAGGTACCTCAGTAGTGCCACTAGCAATCCTGGGATTTGAACCCACAACTTTCTGATTGCAAGGGCAACTGCCTAGCCTCTATGCCACCCACTGCAGTTGTTGAAACAGTAGGGGTATTATTATAGTTTTAGTAGTAGTAGCAGTAATAGTAGCAGCAGTAGTGCTAGTAGTAGTAGCGGACCTCCTATTTGCAGACCATGAGCCGCTAGGCCATGAGCGGTGGTAATAGTAGTAGCAACGGTTGTGGTATTATTATTATTATTAGGGGTCCAAGCACGCAGTGCATTGGAACCCTATTGTATTTATGAAGATTTTTTTATTATTTTTTTTCTCCCTCAAAACGCATTGGGGAGCAAAAACTGTAAGGCGCACAGCCAATAGGTGGCACTATAACAAGCACACCATAACAAGCACCAAATTTGAACCGTATGTCAGAAAATTCTTGTTGCATATTAATCCTTGGGATCAGACGAATCAAATGAGACCACGCCCATTCATTTCCGCCTAATTA
>JBBPDC010000023.1:6867658-6881965 GCA_037974485.1 Hemigrammopetersius urotaenia
GCCACGTCTATACTTTTACGTTCAACATAAGTTTTTTGCTAGGTGGAGATTTGGGCTGGTTTTTATTGAGGTGGGCGAGTTTTACATTGAGTTTGGGCTGGAAACTATCGCTCAGATCTGGCAACTCTTGATTGGGGACATTGGCCCGATCTGTCACAAGCAGGGCGATCCGAAAGTTGAGCCATATTCAGCCTCTGGCTACATTCTTTGCAATGGGCAGGCCCGTAATAACAAATCTGTTTTGCATTGAGGAAATAGAAGAAACGAGAATTTCAACTACAAATCCCATCGTCCCTGTCCAGTTCCGTGTCTCGCCGTTGGGGGGTACCATTGGCCTTTTAAATACCGCTTCACTGTTCATGACGGTTTGTGGTGTGTGAGTGAGAAAGCGTGCTTGCGGTGCAGGCTAGCAGTACAGCTAGTTTGTGAGTGTGAATGAGTGCATTAATGTTGTCAAAGCTCAAAGCTCACTTTCAGTTTTGTATGAATTCATCGAAAAGGTAAACAGTGTTCTGTTGCTAGCATGCTGCTGTCGCCTGGCGCGGTGGGAGTTAGCAGCGTGGTTGGCGTGGTATGCTAAATTCTTTGTTTTCTTGTGGTTCAAGGGGTCTACGCACAGTGTGACGTTCGCAGATTGTTGCATGTGTGGATGAGAATAAATTGCAAAATGTCCATCAGCAGCCAGAAGAGTTCCAGCCAGGCTATCCCGGCCACCAGACGGGTGACCCTCAACGACGCGGCCCATTTGCCCCACGATTACTCCACCACGCCCGGAGGGACCCTGTTCAGCACGACCCCCGGAGGTAAAATCGTGATTTGGGGATGAGTGTCTTCACTGCCTCATTAAAAAGTGCACTCTGCAGGCCGAGGAGCCCTGCTGCTTCTTTCATTTGGCATATGTTTCTGATGATCCTCTCTTTGTTGCTTGTCTCGGTGGTGTCTTTCTTTTAATTCATTGTACTTTACTCGTGTAGCATATATAAGAAATGCTTAATATTTATGTTCTCTTTTGCCGGGTTTAAGTTGTAAATGATGTGTGGTTCTGTAGGTTCTTGCTCATCAGATTCTTTGATTTTTCTCTCGTGAGAAAAAAATCAATGACATAGTAGTGGCTAAAGACTGTACACACTGAAAAATCTGTTTGACATTTGAGTATTTGGTTAGTTCTCTCTCTCTGAAACTGCACAGGTGTGTTTGTACGTGTGTATATGTAAAGTGTGCATACATGCACGCAACACACACCACTGGTATAGTGAGGTTGCGTGTGTATGTGTTATATGTAATGTGTACACAAACAAACAAAATGATACTTCACTACTTCATTGTAGGTGTGTTGATGTAAATTGTACAGGTACATGCAGATACAAGCATATTTTGTACAGTTTCTCTGTACATTCTGTTTAAAAGAATCACAATAAACAAATGCCTGTTGAAGCTAAAGCTGCAAAAGGGTTCATTGTATTGTTCAGCTTGGAAATATCTGCAGGATATATCCAAGTGTGATTGTGTACATCCCGTGGTCTCAGTACATTGGAACATATCTGTTCTGAGCCTGCTGGCAGCAGCACTCCACATAATAGGAACATGTTCCAGCAGTCCATCCAGTCATACACAAATATGTTACTTTGATGTCCTGTGGCACAGTCAGTCAGAGCCTTTGGCTTATGGTGTTTTAAATAGAACTTTAGCCCAAAACGACGTATGACAAATGACATTTCCTGGCATGTGACTTCTTATGGATTTCCTCACTTATGTCCACTCGTTTCTTCTTTTCTTCATCACAGAATGCGTTCTGTTATTTGTTATGCTTCACACCCTTTTACAAGATAAATTATGTGGCAGTGTCATGTAACACTGTAAACCGCTTCAATAGGTGAACATTCAGTACTTTTATGATCCCTGTAGAACAGTGATGCAATCTTCAAGTAATGGTCTGTAAACATTAGAGCATAAAGTTGTGCAGTAGGTTTGTCTTTGTCAGTCAGTTTAATTTCCCTAGAGACTGAACTGATGCTTGTTTACTGTATTTTGTTACTGTAGGCTTGTTACTGTATTTGTAGAGAATCTGTTTGGCTCACAAGGCATGGTGTGTTTTATCATATTATGGATATTGTGTTAAGCTTTAAACGGTAAACCACAAATAGCCTAACTATAATAACAATTTCAGTCATTTGTTTACTCAGACCTAAGACACGGTTTTAACATTTATACATTTTGATGTTGGTGCCTATTATTACTCTTAGTTCGAACACATAATGCTTTTTATCAGTTCACTTAGTGTAATGTTAATGCACAAGTTTTGAGCTATGTGTACAATTAGAGTGCAAAAATGGAATTTAAATTGCCCAGCATGTCTGAGAAGATCTGTGGTTTTACTCCACACATAGTCCTTCATTTCACCAATCTGAATATCCCTACTAATGTGTTGATTGCTTGTACACATCATCCTTATTTTGACCAATCAAAATTAGTGGGTGGGTGTGGGAAGGTTGACCCTGAACTCAAATGGCTGATAGCAGCAGAACTGATAGTGTGTTCTCATTGTCCATTATATCCCAACCTTGTGGCCTTGGTTTTCCCTATTTTTACCCCATCAAAACATTAGTGACAAAACATAAGCTTTTGATAGATATATGCTTTGCCTGAAACAGAAGATTTTTTCAACTTGCCTTCAGACGACATCAGTGCAAGTTGAGACATAGAAAACATGTCCCAGATATGGTTGAAATGTGAACAGAATGACAAACCCAACTACATGTAACTCTTTCATTCAGGTATCTGGATGGAGCCCATCATTTTTACCTTTGTTTAAGACCGGTTACTTGGATTTTGCTTCAATTTTCAAAATCTTTTCAGTTGAAAACCTGGAAGCCTAGTGTTAGGTCAGAGTAACTAACTGCTCACTATTCACCGCTTTAGGCACCCGCATCATCTATGACAGAAAATTCCTGATGGACTGCCGGAGCTCCCCATTGGCTCGCACACCCCCATGCTCCCTCCCTGACATTCCAGGGGTGACCAGTCCACCAACAGCTATCGTCAGCAATAAGAAAGCCCATCCCCAAGAGACCCTCAACAACAATAACATCAGTCCTCATGTGGACAAGGCTACAGGTAGTTATGTTATTCCATATTATACGTAGTTCATTGACTTTGGACTCTTTTAATCAAACACTGGAATTGTTAAATATGCTATTTAAATAACATCACCTTGTTTGGTTTGTGCAAGTCAGACATTTATACATTAAAGGACTCAAAGAAAGCTTTGTTTTTTGCTGTACTGTTAAGAATTCAAAATGTCCTCCTCTCTCCAGCTGCAATAAAGCATGCTTTGATTCCTTCTTTTTTTCACTAAAAACACTTAAGTATATGTACTTATAAAGCTTACAACACTTTATCTGTGCTTGTTTATACTGAATATAAGGAGTGCTTTATAATATAAGGAGTACTTTATGAATGTGGTGCAATAGAATGTGGTTAACCAGGGGGGTATTCCATGAAACAGGATTAAGGGAACGTCTGACTGACTTTCCAATGAAATAAGACAGACTTTCCCTTAATCCTGTTTCATGGAAGCAAGTTTATGTATTTTGGTCTTACAGGCAAAGTAAACAGCCTGTTTTAAGGCATGAGGATAGGAGAATTGACCTCAGTTTTTTTTAGTTCCTAACCACACTCCACTGTCTTGATTTGCTCTTTGTGAACCAAACAAAGGCAGTGGCATCAGTGTCATTTAAGTCTGAAGTAATTACAAGTGATTGACCAATAGTCTAGTCAAAATGCTTATTGATTTTTACAAGATCCATTTATATTGTGATATTGATGCAGTCTAGCTTGTGTGAAGTGTAGCAATAACGTCTCTTGGTCAGAGCACAAAAATAGAATCATTGTTTGCTGACCTTGCAAGTGAAAGACTTTACGCAGACTGCAGCTACAAATGGACCGTCTCTGTGTATTACATTGTGTGTGAATGCTGTCTTACTGTGTTTCTGTTCTGTGCAGGGGAGGATTCTCAATTTGAAATGGACATCTAGCTGAGAGGAAGGTTCATTACACAAAGGATATGATGGCCAAGATGAATATTGCTGTGATGATGGTGTCCTGAAAGGATGAGTGAAACAGAAGATTTCTCCATCCATGTAATCTACCTTATTTCATTGTGGGTTATTTTTCAGTATTGATGCTGTCAATCATGACACGCACAAACCATTATCTTTGAGTCTGAACATTGCCTTGTACTGCTGTGCCTAAAAGTGCCACACAAGCACACAGCTGCCAGTGGACCTGTCTAGTATGTCTCTATTCCAGATTCTGCCAAACTTGTGTTCAAACTTGTGATGTTCGTTACAGCTTGACTACTGGGAAGACCCATGGTTTGTTTTGAATTTACCGTTTGTAAATTCAAGTGCAGGCCTGAAGGACTACCAAACACACATACCACGTGGACCCATCTTAACATGTCTGATTTAGCACAAGAAAAATTTGGCCATGCAACCTTTCTTCTTGGCAGCATTAACTTTTGTAATAAAACCTGAGTATTTCAGAGTTTTCACTTGGTGTCATTCAACTGAATGTAAAATGCCTTTTGTATTTTTTATGCAGTATTGTCTTCTATTGAAAATTATAATATTCTGCCCTGTTATTCCTTAGGAGACATTGAAACGTGAGAAATGCTGCAAATGAGCAATTAAAAAAATCTGAATTCACTCATCATTGACTTGGATGTGTCTTTTTTTTTATAACTCACTGTATGAAGCAAATGGTTAAATAAGATCTGAATAATAAACTTCAATAGATTTCAGTTTTATTTACAAACATAAATATTGAAAGTAAGGTACTGAAGAAAAAAAACTTCAACTGACTGCTCTTGACATGTTGAAGTAATACAAGTATACGTATGACCAGTGTACAAATTATGAACCAGAAATGCTTTTGTACATGGTCTGAAGCTGTAGATAAGTCTTTGCTGGAGTAGTAGTGCTTAAATCTTTCTAGCTTTGTGGGGCCGGCATGTGTAAGGAACTTTTAAGTGCTAAAGTTGAGCTGGGTCAGTCTTTGTAGATCATTGGCAGCCACATGCTTCTGCAACCATGCCTTCATGATTCTTCATTACCATCTTTCCATTTTCATAGTAAAGCATAGAGAGAGGACCCAGATGTGTAGGTATGCAGGATGGACATGGGACACGGTCTGAGTGGTGCAGCTTCAGAAGACTCTGTAATAAAGGGAAGAAAGAAATGTAAGCATCTAATAAGTTCCTTGTGACAGTAATTACTGTGAATGTGTATGTAGTTTGACCACAGAGGCCTCCTTACCTGCATGTATGCATGGTTTGTTGGTGTAAGTGACTCATCCACTGGTTTAGGGCAGCCCCCCTGGCATCTGTAAGCGTTGTATCGCTTTGGATAGATGATCCATTCACTCCAGCCTATCTGGTCGAAGTCCACCCACATGTCTACTTTCCTGCACAGGGGCTTTTTTTCACCCTCTGCTTGAGTGCTGGTGATATGTACGCCAGCCCCTCCTGCCTCACGCACTTTCATATGAACCCTGTGATTCCGTTTGTGCCTCCGGGCTGCAGGCCCAAGACCACTGCTGGTCCGATCCAAAGCCGCGTACTTGGAGCGTTCAGCTGTACGGATGAGGGTAGATGCTTTTCTCTGCAACTGCTTGGAGTAGACCACCATCATGACACTGTTGGCTGTAGGATGTTTGACAGTCTTGAATTCCTTTCTTGCTCCGCTGGCTGTTTCTTGGGTTGGCTGTGGTCCACCCTGGTGCAGCCAGTACTTGAGCAGAAGAGTCATGTTGAGGACCCTCCAGGAAGAGTGTGAGGAAGACATGTTTGGATTGGCTCTGAGGCTGCCCAAGTGAAGGTGTTCTTCACCACAGAGATTCTGACCACAGTTACCCTTAGGAGCATGGTAGATGTCCACCACTGCATTGTTGGAGGCAGAAAACTCTGGAAGGCGAATGCGAAGCTCTGATCTCTGAACACTGTCAGCCGTTGAGATCGAGGACATGTCAAAAGTGATGACCCATTTGCCGCCCACCTGGTGGCAACCTAAAAAAAAAAAGAAGTTAGAACTATTAAAGGATTCCTTAATGCGACTTCGGAGGTGCAAAATATCTAATTACATAATGAATGTTCGGCACTTAAAGATGCAAAAGATGGGTTTCACACATTGGCAGTCAAGCACTTAAAGCTGAAGGCCCATGTTGTCTCATTGCGTATTCCTAAATAGCCACACTGCTTTGAACGCAGGTGTCTTGAAGCTGGACATTCGAATTAATGCATTCATAAAACTAAACAAAATAAACATTTTAATAACTAAATAATAATAAAAAAAATAGAAATATGCTACTAATGCGATTATTAATGCATGAAAATAGAACAGTGTTATATAATGAAAATGGGCTTATCATGAAAAAAAAGAATATACAGGCTTGTTTGTTCTACTCACTCTTGGCCTGTAGACTGAGAACGGAGTCGGAGTGGTGTAAAGTCTCCCTCCCGCGGCCGCTGTCTAGGGGGCTGTCCGCCTTGCGACCCTCGGACAGCGCGCTGCGGTACAGCTGCATCATGTAGGTCGGGTAAAAGGATCGGGAATGTCCCAGAGGAAAGCGGTCTGAGCGGACCCTGGGCATGGAGAGCACCACCACCATCCCACAGATCAGCAGCATGATGGCAGAAGTCATATCCAACAGAGAGAAGAGGCCCGGTCTCCTGAACTCCTCCTGAACTTCTCTTGGAGAGTGAGAGATGTTTTTGAGTCCATCTCAGACGGGACCTACTTATAGACAAGAGGGTCCTTTTGATGGTCCGTGCCATCTTCGTGGTCTTTGAGGGGCTCAGAGGGAGGCTGGAGGAATCACACGAGGGTCGTTGGGGTACCGAAACCGAGCCGCCTTTAAGTGGTTCAGAGGTGTGAAAACATCAATCCGCGTGTCTTAATTAGGCGCAGCGACCCTGAACAATGACTTCAGTAGGACGGACCAGTTCATAAGGGCTGCTCTGATTAATGGCAGCAAAACTTACAAAACAGAAAAGCTGCATAAAAATAGAGGATGTTATTTTTTTACAACTTTCCCTTTTCGCCTAATTATTAAAATATCTTAAAAAAGTAATAAATAAATAGATAGATGATAGATGTGTCCTAAATGCGAAGGGCCTCTGCACTATAGTCTGTTCAAAATTAAACAACAGCTTAATACTCATTTTCCCATTCATGTTCGAAATGTACCTTTCCTATCGTTTATATTCACTGAGCTTGTCTGAGCACAAGTCTGAGAAATCCTCTTGTTTTAATTGCTAGAAAGTGCTTATCACCTAATGTAAATCTTAAATTCCAGACTACCGATTTGTAAAAAACAATTTATTTGTGAATATGAATATAACAATTACATGTAATAATATAAATAAAAAATAAAGCATATAAAATACTTGCATTCAAAATGCATACATACATACATATATACAAAATAAAAAATACATGTAATCAAAATTAATACATAAACATCATACATATTACTAAATAAATGTATGACTGAATGGGTGGATTGATGGGTGAAGGAATGGACTACTGTTGAATCCAGTGTGTACTGTACAACATTTAATCGTGCAAAACAGACCTTTTTTCCTGTCGTACTGAATTTGATGTTGGTTATGAATGAGTTAAAATCACAAAAGGCAAAAATAGTAGTCGGTAGTCTGGTGTTTATGGACTATAACTTTGTTACCATTGAAAATGTCGGTGTAATGTGTGACTTATGTATCATGGCTGTGTCCTGATGAAGAAAGACCATGACCAGGTAATCTGTTTTAATACCAGTGGTCAACAGGGGGCACTGTGCTACAATGACTGGTTGCTGCTTGCCCTCCTCACAGATTTGTGCTGTGCCCGAATGTAAGAGCATCAAGTCAGAAGGGCATGATGCATCAAACTAATATGCTGAAGAATTAGAATTTGATTACACTTCATATGAACTTGCTGGTTTCCAAAGAAATTACATTACTCACGCATTTCCTCTGACACTTATATTTATAATATTTCAAAGGAATTAATTTTGTTAGAGTTTTTTCATGAAAGTGATTGAAGCAGCTGTGATGTGGACATCGTTTCAGCCAGTGCTGAAAATGGAGCTGGTCATTGCACAAGTGACCCGCACTCTGACATGTACCAGCTTTGGTAATTAACATGGAGATTGGCTTTCAGTTTCCCTCCCAGCTTAGAAGATTGTCTGGCTCTAATGGTATGTATGAGGCTCCTTGATCTTGTTTGAGTTTCTATAATGGAAGCTAATCAACCAACATGGAAAGATCTATTGACATACATGAACGCTGAGCATTAGTTGCTTCTGTAAAATGTTTTTTCTGCACATGGGATATAGTCTGAGAGATTATATTTTGAAGTCCATTATATGAATATTCAAAGCCAAAATGTTTGACAGCTTTACATGTTTATTGTTGGTCTTTGGTTAGTGTCTTCGTCTGCTGGTGCCATATCTTTTGCAACGTGCATTTAGAATGATTTTGTAAGCAGCGTTGATTTCATTCAAAGTCAATGTAAGTTACGAGCACTCTGAAGCTGACTTGCTGTGACAAACGCATTCCTAATTAATTGCTGTGATAGCTGTGAATCTGTTTGGCAAACAGAGGCCTTAGGGTTGCTCTGGAAAAAAAAGAGCAGTGGGAGAAGAAAAACAGAATCAGGGCTTTGTGTGGTGATGGGAGAGCAGTGCACTAGGGCTACAGACGGCTGGAAAACAAAAAGGCCATGAAATATGAAAGGGCTGCTCGACCGCCTTTGCGTCATTTGAATAATGGGGATAATTACCCTCGCGGCAGAGAAGCACCTGCATTAGAAAGAAGCCTTTGATACCAACTTAAATTCAGTATGATCAGTGCTGTGTCATTAAGATTCAAAACATAGGTCCTTGCCTTTCTAGGACCACTGAGATTCACTTAGTCAACATCGAATGTCCTGCCCACTTTTACAAACACTGCCAAACTGTGGCATGTTCAAGAAAGGCAGACTTTGTTGTGCAGATTGTGTAATCTACATAACAAATTCATCTGGAATTATGAAGAAACAATTACGTGAAAGTCAGTGAGTGTTCAGAGATCTGTACAAACTCCTCATTACTTGAGCCAAATCTTAGTAAGATCATACCAGAGACACTTCAGTGAATATGCAACTTGTGTCCCTCTGTGACAAAAAAAATCATGGAAATACATTACATACACTCAGTTAAATTTTTGAATATGCCTCAGGTGAAGCAGTGAGAAACAAGGATAAAACCTTTAATATGTATATTTTCATAGTTATATAAATACACCCACCCACTTTCTAGTATATATTTTTAATCAATTTTATCCTCTTGTCTTCCTAAAATGTTACTTTTCTATTAGTTTATAATTGTTATCAAGTCGTTTATAGCAGCTACTGTATAGGATTGTCAAAATCCTATTATTATTGTTATTATCAGCAGTAGTAGTAACAGTAGTAGCAAAAGTAGGAGTAGTAGTAGTAATGGTCTATGCTATCAAGTATTCTGTTTATCCTACATGTATGTTTAGGCTTTCTGTGGTTTGTTCTTGATCAGTATCTTCAGAACAGTTTATGTTAAAGAGGTCAGGATGATGACAGCAAAACTATCAACAATTAATCTGGATTATGGAGTATACTTTTTCACCCGCTGTGTAAGACCTGTTTTCTCTTTACTCCCTCAAGTCTTACTTTCCTTGTAGTGTTATGTGGTAATCCAATTCCTTCCTGTCTCGTTTTGTAAATAACAGGGAATAGGTGTATGGCCAGTGTCTTCTTCTGTGCAGACCCGTGGAAAAACGCTCTATACAAACACTTCACTAAAAGCAAAGGTTTGTCATACAGCCTGAATTAAGTCCATTTGCTATTGGCTCTCCATAACAAATTGAGTGGGTTCTAACAGGAGATAGCTGTTGCATCCACAGTAGAGTTGCAAAGCCAACCACTGCTAACCAGGAAGAACATGATGTTTAAAAACACATATTCCACAATATGACCTTCATAGAGACAAACATAGTTTTGGTAGCATCATGGTCTGGGGATGTTTTGCAGCTTAAGGGCCTTGGTGACTTAACATTATTTAAGGAACAATGAATTCTGCTCTTAAGCAAAAAATCCTGAAGGAGAATGTTTGGGGTGATACAAATATTGCAACACTTTTTTCCTGTACAACATGTAAAACATTGTTTTATGTTCTATATGATTTCATTGTATTATGTTACAGTTTGTGTATTGTTTAGTCTGTTTAGTCTGACATATTTTCAGTAACTGAGGAAATCAGGAATGGCCAAATGTGTTTTCAATCTGCTGAGTCTTCTGGAGAAATAAAAAGGTTTTTCAAGATACACACATTCAAGATAAAAAAAGATTTAGGAACATTCTATAATGGTACTAAGTTCTGTAATAATACTGTAACATGGATGTTTTGTGATTGAGATTCGCTTGAAACCAATAATAACACAAAATAAATTCACTTGATGTCACAGTATACTTTTTTCCTCGGTCTGTTTGTCCCCCACGAGGATTATAAATGTGCCATTTCTTGGTCTAGTGAATTTTATGTTACAGTGGCTGGTGCTCTGACCACTCCCACTCACATTATGTTTTTATTTTCAGTGACATGGACCTTACTCTCAGCCTGTGGTTCATTTGCTGCATCTAGCATAGGGCAGGCTCAGGTTACATTTACTTCACATCGGTGTACTGTAAACAAGCTGAGCCGCACCGTCGAGTTTGTTCTGGTTGCATGAGGAGAAATGGGTTTGGCAGGAGACTATTTCACGAGTGAGCAGTTCATACTCACTCTCTCATTTGAAGCGATCACAACACTGAGCTTCCCTCAGACTCAACTTTAAAGTATACATTCTTTTGATCATATGGGTCCATAGAGATCAGAGAATATTTCAGGCCCCACACTTTTATTCTAAAAAAGCCTGAATGTTCTGATTATGAAAAAAAATATTGCTTGTAGATGTTCATCTAAAGGGTTGTATTGTCTTTAGGTATTAACAGAACTCTTCACAGTTTTTTTTTTCATAGTATTTTAACACCTAAGAGTTTGAAAAAGCTATACGTTTAATAGCGTATCAAAATGTTAAAGTGCTACACAAAGATGTGCAGGTTTGATTTAGGTCTAAATTGTGTTTTTTCGCTGTTTTTCATTAATGGCTTTACTTCTTTTCTGCATGTTTGGGACAGCTGAAACTATTGTAAAACTTTTTTTGGTCATTTTAGTGTCTGAAATCATCTGATTTGTCTAGTTAGTGGCCTTGATTGTTACTAAGCATTTTCATTGGTATAAACTGAAACAGCACTGTTGTGTGCACACAATCACAAAACTATGGACTGTCAAACTACTGTTGCTACTGTTGACACTGTATATGGTGCACTTTACTGCACATAAACTATCAGCAAAAATATTCCTTCTGTGGACTGTAGCATACATGCTTATGAAGTAAGTAGCATTAATAACATTCATTATATTGCCACCTGTGAAGGGGACTCATCTTAGACAGAGAGTAAAAATGTCAGTTCTTGAAGATGAAAGAGGAAAATGGGCACATGTAAGGATCTAGACAACCTTAAAAAGAGCCATAATGTGATGGTAAGATTACTGGATCTGAGCATTTCCAGTACAGTGGGATGTGGGATGTTCAGTGGTTACTACACATGACGCAGTCAAAGGTATCCACGGCTCAGTGACTGATGTGGGAATGAAGCTAGCCTGAGTGCTTCGATACCACAGAAGAGCTACTGTGGCACAAACTTCTAAAAAGGCTATGAATGATGTGTCAGGACACAAAATAGTCTGGTTAATTATTGTTTCTTTTACATCTTGTGGATGTACCATGGGTAGAAGATAAGCCGGTGGATGCAGTGCAAGTGTCTTGTTTCAGCAGGATGCAGCACCTTGCCATACTGCAAACATTGTTCAGAAATGGTTTGGAGAACATGACAAAGTTCAAGGTGTTTACCTGGAAGAAAAAAAATATGTCTAAATTGTTGGCTTCGGCTTTGAGCAAGCACAAAACATACAAAACCGGAACCTTCAGTACAGAGCTGGTGTCACTGTTAAAGAGTTTTTTTCTGCCAAAGCTTCTAGTAGTTTGTGCAGTTAAAAACATCCTTACAAATAAAACCTTACAAATAAATGTCAATAATTAGTCTGCATGTGTTAGATCATTCAGTTCGTAATTTGTACTGACGATAGCACTTTCTGCTCTTCATTTTCTGCATATTGTTATGGTCACCCAGGCTACATCACATACACAGTATAAACAGGACCAAAATAAGTTCTAAACCTAACATGAATTTACCTGTGGTTCTCAACTTTGTGAAATCTAATTGCCACCAGTAGAGCCTGGCCAGGCACTTTCACAGATTATTTGCATCAGTGCTCTGAAAAGAGGTAAGATCACTGCAAGACATGACTGAATTAAAAGCTTAGGCAGATCAGTTCTGTGTTCGTCTAGTTTCTGAGTCATTTTTAATGCTTGGACTGAATTATATGCAGCAGCTGTTGTGGGTTTTGTGACTGTAGCTTCTGGAGAGCTTGTAAGATTCAGGCCTACCTTTTTAATCTGTAAAATCCACAGAGGTGCCAACCATTCTCATTAAAATCTGACCCACCACAGATGGGATACTTTCCTCCATCACTGTGAAGGAGGAAATTATCAGACAAGGCGTTATTTATTGTATGTCCAATACATTCCACCTGTCTCTTAAGGAATGGACACATAGAGGGCAAATTAAATCCAATTATATGTATGCAGAGGTTCATAATGTCAGTCTATGTTTATGCTTTTTAGATATTGACACACACTTTCTGCTTTGGTGATGCATTCTGTCAGGTGTAACACAATGTTTCGATGTGCTAGGTTTAAATCTCTCACCAACTGTCAGAGCCATGTTCCGTTTCTTGAATGAAATATAAAGCATATTGAACTATGGTTTTTAAATGTTCAAATATCCAGAGCAATTGTGATTTTGAATGTTTGTGTTTGAACTGTGTGTTTGAATATTTGGGCAACAATAAACCTTTTGAGTATAGAACAATCTATTTTACAAAAACTAATAATTCACAAGGTCCATGGCAGTTTTGGTCTTACATCACTGATATGTTTTGACACTATTAAAAGGTTCAAATTTACATCAGCATCCTTTGAATCAGTAAATAAACTGGTAATTGTTAAGTATTATATGTAATGGTTGTCAGATTTAGTTTTGAAATTTGAATAAACAGGGCTTAATTATGGTTCAATTTAATTTCACCTAAACAGTTTTCAGCAAATTGCCTCAAATTAACTGAAATGAGCATAACGCTTTTATTGTTTTGACTTGCAGTGTAAAATCAGCTATACATTTTCCATTGGTGCGTCAGTGAAAATGTTCCCTCTAAAGCAAGAAGTGGACTGAATTTGTCTAGACCTCTTGATGATTTCCTAAGTTTCAACTATTCAGCAAAAATTCTAAGCATTTTAACTTGGTCAAAGCTGTATTTTTTTCTTGTTTATTTCTGATGTGTTGTCAGGTTACTAGTGAATTCAACAAATACTTTATGCATTACAAAGATGAATGGCACACATTATTAATACAAACACATATACATGTGAAAATATGTTAATTTCCCGTTCCCATCATGTCTATTACACTGTTAAATTACTTGTGGAGGCTAGTTTGCCTTGTTTGCCTTGAGCAGGGACTCTAAAAAGTGTATAATTGACATGCTGCGTTTTCCACACAGCAACATATAAAAGAACATGTAGCGGTTTCAGGATTCTATTATCCGCTTTGAAAGCCTTCAAATGTTGAAGGCACTATTCATTCTTTCATGTTTTGAAGAGAAAGCAGCAGTGATGGTGAGAGATGGAATTGGGTCTGGATAATTGCATCCAGTGGTTTGCTCAGAGGACCAGTGATGCTGGCAATCTGCACACATCTTTATTTATCGCATCTCTTTTTCACTCCTTTGAATGATGATGGCTGTGATGGTTGATGATCAATCTCTTCGCTAAGGGTTTCAGCAACAACAGCAGCACTTCAATTTGAGTCAGCCATATCAAAAATGGATTCATGTAGAGCAGCTGATATTGACAGAACTGGAGTGTTTTCACAGAAATATAGCTTTTCCACAACAATACATTACTCCTGCAAATTTCTGTTGCACTGAATCAGAGGTTGAGCATAATTACACACACACACACACACACACACACACACACACACACACACACACACACACACACACACACACACACAC
>JBBPDC010000023.1:6901502-6912793 GCA_037974485.1 Hemigrammopetersius urotaenia
GTGTGTGTGTGTGTGTGTGTGTGTGTGTGTGTGTGTGTGTGTGTGTGTGTGTGTGTGTGTGTGTGAAAGAGTGTTTTGGATACAGATTTTTCTTCTGTAGAGTTGAGATTCATGGAACGTGCTGCTTCAAAACATTAAAGTGTAACTTTTTGTGCAGAGTCTTTCCATTTTGCTATTCTAGTAGGGTCTCAGTGTCAACCAACAGAACACCCCTGTGTAGCAGAATGTGTCACTTTGTGTTATTTTATATGAAATGTTTTTGAACTGTTTTTCTTTTATGGTCCAAAAACAGAGGCTGTTTAATCCTCACCTCCTACCCTGGAGACGCTGTTTTATCTTCTCTAGCATAATCACAGAATACATCAGGGTCAATGGAAAAAAGCATTTCACATTGGCAAAACAGTAAAGAGCATGAACAAATATATTTCCTGTGTGTACTACAAGGTGTAATTCATGAGAGATTTATTCTGATGATGTCAGTGATAGTTTATCCCCGTCATGTAAACTGGGTGCCTATACCATGTGAAAAGAACACTTCTTCAGTTGCCAGTTTGGCCAGCAAAGCCTTTCAGGAAATCGTCAAATAGTGGTTTGGGCCAGACTGTATTCTTGGTGGAAAGCCTGATGAGAAAATGTACACTCATGAATTAGCCAGTCTAGACAGTGTGATTAGATCAGGCGCTCCCAAATCCATGAGTGCTTTGCTTGATCCCGAGCATGAGGTTAGATCCTGACTTCTAACGGCACGATCTGGGGCCTCAGATAATGTTGGATTGAAAAAGACACTTCAAAAGGACAACTGACTAGTTTTCTGCCCCAACAATAAAGGAAGCCAATTTGGCCTCAAAAGACAGTATCTCCTGTCAAAAGGCTAATTTTTGTTTGCCCTATGGTCATGAACACTTTATGACATTCTACAAATCAAGCAAAGCTTCATTGTGGAATGTTCAAATCTACTGCTCTAATACTCAGTTATATCTATCTAAGCACACATTCGGGTGCCACTGGGCAAATGAGACAATGTGTTGATTTTAGAACATTTTTAAAATACTACTTTTTTTAAATACTGCCAAAACCAAAACCAAACCAACCAAACAACTGTTATGTAATTTGGCTAAAGTGTGCCCATGTCTCTGTATTTGAATATTTATATCAATTTAAAATGACAAATCTGGAGAAACTGTCATGTCATGCTTGGGTAACGAAGTGCAGATGCAGATGCAGACGCAAGAACGAGAATTAAAAAAGGCTCGAGGGCCAAACACACAAAGAACATCAAACACTTAAGTTTGATGTTCTTTGGTGGACCGACACACAAGCATGAACAAAAACCCTTTACGTGCACACAGAACTAAGACAAGAACCAATAAGCAACAATAATCACATAAATACAAGATGCTGACTGAAGAGAACACCAGACACATTGACAAACATTTTCAAAACAAAAGTCCCACCTACCATTCAGCGGCTGCTGAGCAGGATCAGAAGCAAAACTTTTTACCTCCAAAATTGTAACTTTTAGAGAACTCTGGTCCATAATGATTAAATATTCACATGTTGCAGAAGCAGACATTTTCAAACTATGTCAGAAGAACAGATGTAAATGTGCAAAAGTAGAGACTTTTAAATGTAATCTCCCTAAAAAAAACAAGTGATAGCATAATGATAACTTTACATGAGAATGCAAGAAAACTGACTTATAATGAAAGTTAATGTTTCAAACAATATACAGTAAAATAAATGTGATACATGAAATTACAATAAAAAGAATGCATGTAAAAACTAAAGTTATAAAAATCTAAAAGTTGATATTCAAATTCAAATCACGGCTGTGCAAAGATAAATATACTTTACTATTTTAACTGTTATGTAATCACATCACTATAAGGAGCCAATACTTAAAAAAAGGATCTGACAAAATCTGCTCTTAATATTCTTCTGATGTGATACATAATCAGCTGAAGGCAGGCCTGGTTGGAGCCAAAGGATTACGAAATTCAAAGTACGCTCCCCCAGACCACAACTCTTGCCTGAGTCTGCAGCTGTAGTGTAGTGCCAGAGAGGATATTTCAAGCCTCTTATCACCATCTCCAGGTCCTGAAGGTAATCACACGCTTCTCATTTTTGCTCGTCTTGACAGCTTGAGTCAACACTGATGCACAGGCTTTGAAAGGCAGAGTGTAAGATGTCTGCGGGTGAGAGAGTTTAGCTTTGCCTTCTGCACTTTCTCTGTCTCTCTTTCACTATTTCTCACCCTCCAGCACAGCACAGTTGCATCAGCAGCCACTGGCTCTCCCAACTGACGGTCCTTCATCTGCCCTCTGAGTGGGCGAGAGAGGAACATGTTGGGTAACGGAGATCAGGCAAAACTGGAGGGGTGTGATGCTGGAAAGTGCACAGATTTTAGATCTCCATGGATGAAGCATTGACATGAAAGATGACACTTAAATGTTTTCTGCCTCTTCTTCCTAGATTGAAGGTTTATAGAATGTATAGAATGATATAAGTTTATAGAACCTTTGTATCATGTGGAGGTTCTACAAACTTTAAGAAACGTTCAGCACACTCACACATTTCATTCCCAAAAAGACCGTCCTGGAACAATGTAGTTCGCTGTTGGAAAGCACACCTGTTTGATTGCAAAAATGCTATTAAAGCTTTGAAGATACTTCCCAGACAATGCTCATATTTTGAGAAGGACACAACTTGGCAGAACTGGTCTTACTATTAATCTGCTATGTGATGAAAAAAATAATGGCCTAAAGGCCAGACCATGTGGTCCTTCTTCATTGTCCTATGCCTTTGATCAGATAATTGCACCTTAGACGTAGGGTTTGCAACCCCCGTGTCACTATGGAGACCAGTAAATCTGTGTGTATTCTGTTGAATGGCTTTTCAGCTCAACTGGATTTTTGGACTGCAGAAGTGATTTGGAACTATGAGGTGTCTTGGCCAGGATGAAGTCATGTGGAAATGCAAACAGGTGGATACATATTGCATGTAGGCATTTTATAGTTTATCTTAGCTTCTTTGACATTTACGCTAAAACATTTTTTAATGATTAAGGGCACCACCACATCAATTAAAATAACCAGCACAACAGCATTTCACTTTCAAATATGTCATTACACTAAGTGTAGTTTACCTTCTTCATCAAAACTAAGTCAATCAGTTTATTCCTCAGAGCCAAACAAAAATTAAATGGACAAATATCATGAAGCTGAAACTTTCAAAATGCTAGAGCAGTGCCAGTACAAATTTTCAGGATAAGTTAATTTATCTTGATTATCGTTCCAGATACTGCATAAAGAAAATGCATATTTCTCTGCAGATATGCAGTTGCAGTAGTATAACAAAATAAAAAAAATAATAAAATCAAAACCCATACAACTATTGAAACAAATGTATTTATTATGTTTCAGTAAAGAAGATGTTAACATGATACTGTAATTCTGTATTGTAAAAAATGATATATGTTAAAAAGATATTAATATAGAAAGAATAGTAATGATAAAAGGCTATTAAAGTAGTTAGAAATCACACTAAAATACACTAATTGAAAATAACTGTCTTTTATTTGCAGTCGGCTACATCAGGCTCAGTAAAACAGATCCAGCATTTGCACACACTTAAGACATACATATATACAGTAACCCCCCACTTTTACATGAATCAGCAGATTCAGTCTATTCAGAGTGGTGTGAACCTGTTGAGTTAATTGGTCTACAGTTTTAGCTGACATTTGAGACAATGTATATTTATCTTATTTTGACTTATAGTCCCTGAATAATTCCTCTTACCAACACTCCACCTGACCAGACACCCCTTGCTCGGGCAGTGTCTCTGGTCTGCTCATTCCATTTTAAAGAAAAAATAATCAGTATTCAATTATATTAATTAATTTATTCAATCATTTTTTCACTGGCTTTACAGATTAGTTGAGGACTGATGCGGAGCTCCTTCATTAAAAGACTGGATGCTCCAAAGTGTGAGAAATTTGACTCAGCAATACATCAAATCATTTTACATAGCAGAATCATAAACTAATGTTTATGTAAGGTGTGTAATTGACAGTTTTGTATGTTGGCTGAACATTTTTAATGTAAGAGTTTAAACAATGACTCTAGTAATCAAATAAAGTGAGAGCAATCAAATTCAGAAAAGCTTTGGTTTCAGTTTTGAGCATGAAGGCTCACACAGTGCAGTCCGATAAACACTGAGGAGAATTGGACAAAGCATTTGCTAGAAAATTCTGAAGTGTTTGAAATTTCTGTGAACACTTACAATGCTGTGAAAACTATAGCAATGCTAATAAGATTTTACACAGTGTTTTACCCTGAGATTTGTTTGTGGACTGTGTAACAAATAAGATAAACTGTAATATTAATACATAACACCATATGTAATGCGCCAGCTTATTATTTTCGATTATTTTGGACAATTTCTAATGGTTTCTCATTTGAAATAAAAATAAAAATGGTAGTTAGTCATTTCTAATCATAAAAAAGTGAGATGTTTTGTTCTGACGATGATAATATAAGGATTCTATATGCATCAATATACACCAATGTGTTTGCCATTTCCTAACTCCTTCCTAGAGAAGCCCAGTTTTATTTGTATTTATCATCATCCAGTACCTGGAATAGCTAATCAATACTTCATTAAGTTAAATAGGTATGTGTGCTGTGGATGCATTTGATAGCAGAAGATTGTATGTACTGAGGAATTTGCAACCAAATCAATTAATATCTTTTGTGTGTTTGTTTTATTATAATGTTATATAGTGTTTAAATAAACAACAGCAAAAAACACTTGCTGCTGACATAAATTGATTAAAACAATTTGCTTACACGGCCAAAAATAAGGGTGCCAGAAAGAGCTCTTTGCACAATGCCATATACAAACCATATTTAGCTCTCTTCTCTAAATAACCATTTGATTGGTGGCTTAAGTACCTTCTTAAGTACCTGGCTTAGGTACACTTAAAGTACCTGCAAAAAACAAAAAAAACTTAACTTGGCAAAGGACCTTTATGTGATCTAATGTTCTTCATAACTTCAAAATCTCTTATGAAATGGTTCTTTAGTGAAATATAGTAGTTCCTCTACAGCATTACTCTTGACTTTTGAATAGAACAAGACTTTTACATTCTTAAAAATAAGGAATGCACCAACATTTCTTGAAAAAAAGACTTTTGCAGTTTGACTTTCATTAAAAATACTAAAAATACTGTGAAGTTACCATTTTTGTTCCAACAGTGACAATTTAATGTACTTATAAGGTTTTTTGTAGAACCATATGTACTGGCTGAAGACCTTTATTTTGCATAGCATACCTACAAACAGTTGTTTATTTTATATTGTTTGCTTGCTCTGTCTGTCAGTGTCACCTTTATGCTTTTTAATGCAATGATTAATTCCCTTAAACATTTAATCCGAGTTAATCTGTTTCTGCTTTTATAAATTTTTCATACTGATTGGTTTACTTCTCATCTTCTATATTAGTGTGCAATACAACCAACTGTAGTAACCCTATTAAATTCCAGGTTTATTACACCCTAAGCCTTATAATTCAAAAATGAATTGCACAATAAATAATATTCAATTAATTATATTCAAACATAAAAAATAATGCCTGCTGAGTGTTTCTCATATTATCAGCCATTTAAGGGGTTAAACAGTTCTGTTTGTACCAGAAATATGCAGCTGCCCCATTCTGCATCCAATGTGGATTAACTTTAGGCCATGGGGGACAACGCTGAAAAACAACATTGAAATGGGTTTTCACAACCAAAAGCAATGTCAGTAAGACCTCTGTGTGACATGCACTTAAACACTGTGTAAACTGAGACACACTTTAAGAGGTTATGAATGCATTTCTGTCATTAGGTTTTTATCCCTCACAAATGTTTGCACCCAGGTCTAGAGAGGAGACCACTTCAAAACAAAAATATACAAAATTCCACACAGAATGGGGAAGAGAATTAACAAGTGTACATACTTTTATTATAAACTGGAAACTGGATAAGTGTCTCTGCAGAGTGAAATAAATCAAATAAAACTAAACCTAATTAAAGCACAGATGATAAATCCAACTCTCCTACTGAAAACAGTGCCTCATTATATTCAGGATAATACGTATACATTATTACAGAACCCTAGGCTGTCCTAATCCATTTGAAATACTGTTGACAGGACTATCCAGAACACACTGTTTTACAGAGCTATTTTCAAGAACAATAAGCCTATGTGCCATGAAATAATCTGTATTCATTATCGCTTAGACTTATGCAAATGTTGTTTTTGTTTTCCTGTTTTCCATAATAACCAGCCCTGCAGATGTGCCATTGGCTGAACTGTTTTAGTCTGGAGCACATGAGGTAACTGGAAAATGTAAAGTGAAGGATGAGAGTCATTTTAGAATAAGTTTATTCAACAGCATGAGCACATTCATGTTTCAAATGGACATGAGTGGTACATGTTGTTCCTCAGTATCATATACACAGTACCATACACCTCTTTTTTCTGAAAATAGAAACAATGGATAATACATAACGACCTCTCCCACGCGTGGGCAGACCAAGAGATAATGGTTTATGCTGATTTCTCCATTATCACCTCTTTTAACTCACCGAGGTCGGTTGGAACACACAGTCTCGCACCATATCAGTCCTGACTGATGAACAGAGAAGGGCGCCCGCGGGACTCAGGGTCTGCAGAAGTGACATTTGATTATTTTCTTGAAGGCGGTCTGGAAGTCCTTATTGAAGTACGCGTATATGATGGGGTTGAGGAGCGAGTTGGAGTAACCCAGCCAGTTAATCACGTCCATTAGCCACACGGGCATCTGGCACGAGGGGCAGAAGGGCATCACGAGGGCTTTAATGAAGAAGGGCAGCCAACAGAGAATGAAAGTGCCCATGATGATGCCGAGCGTCTTCACCGTTTTGCGCTCGCGCGCCAGGGCGAGCTTCCTCTTGGCCTCCGTGTTTTTCTCGTGTCTGTTCTCGAAGAGGGGCACCTGGCCAGGTGCGCTGGGCAGAGGCAGACTGCTCTTCGCGCCGCCCTGGACCTCCACGATCTCCAGGGTCTCGCCGTCGTCCGCGCGCTTCACCGCGCCGTTGGCGCACGCGGCTGGCTTAGGCTCCACGCTGCTCCTCCAGCTCTTCAGCTCGCCGTTTGATTTCTTGTAGAGAGCCGGCGACACGGTCAGGCACTTCACCTTCTCGGACTTCCTCACCGTCTTGCGGATGCGAAAGCGCGCGGCTTTGAAGATGCGCCCGTAGAGAACGAGCATGAGGATAAGCGGGATGTAGAAGGCGCAGAATGTCGAGTAGATGGTGTACCACGGGTCGTGGCTGATTGTGCACGCCTCGGGGTTGGCGATGTCTTCGGCTTTGCTCTTGGGTTGCGACTTCATGATCAGCATGGGTGGGATGGAGATGGAGAAGCCCACCAGCCAAGTGACGCTGATCAGCACGGCGGCTCGCTTGAGTGTCCGCTTCTTCATGTAGTCGATCGGGTCCGTGATTGCCCAGTACCTGTCCAGAGCTATTGCGCACAGGTGGAGGATGGAGGACGTGCAGCAAAGGACGTCCAGAGAGATGAAGATGTCGCAGGTCACCTGGCCGAGCGTCCACTTGTCCAAAACCTGGTAGAGGCACGCCATCGGCAGCACGAGCACCGACACCATGAGGTCTGTGATGGCGAGAGAGCCGATCAGGTAGTTGGCCACGTTTTGCAGCGACCTCTCCAACGCTATTGCCGCCACGACGCACGCGTTTCCAAAGACAGAACAGAGGATGAGCGCACCGATCAGCACAGACGTGGGCACCTGGTAACTCAGAGGAACCTTCGGAGGCGCCGGCGCCGTGTCGTTTTGGTAAAACAAGCCGCTGGCGTTTTGAAACAGCGCTGACAGGTTGTGTACTCCCTCCATCGTGGAAAGTGCGGGGCGCCACAGCGGGAGAAGCGTCGGTCCCCTACAGCGCCCCTTCCACAGGAGCGCACGCCCAGCGAGTCAGGAACATCGTCACTGAAGGGCTGTGGAGTGGCTTGAGCTTTTATGCAGCAGCCCCGGATGATACGTCAGGTACCTACGCAGGTGTCCAGAGCCTTTACTCTGGACGTCCACCACTCGTTTTCTGGAATTCTGCGTGGAAAGGACCCGTTGAGCATCAGCAAGGATGCAACAGAAGAAACAAGCCTTCAATAGATGCTTCCTTAAAGAACTTTTGAATGTGGAGATGTGATTGGCTTCCGGGTCTGGGAGACAACTTTAAAAAGACAGTTGATATGCTTAACAGAATTATATAAATGATTATTATCCTAAGTTTATTCGGTAATCATAGCCTAGGCATTCTGAACGGAGACAGCAGTGGCTTCCAGACTTTTAATGATCTATGTGAACTAAAAGGAAACCATCTGTATTTTTAGCTCCCTTTTTCCCCAATAGAATCATTCTTGTATTTAAGCTTGGCTACAACAGGATCACTCTATTATCTAATTACTGGTGGAAAACAACAGAGTTAAATTGTTAATGTGGTTGTTAATGTGGTATTTTTATGTGGTATTTAGGTAGACCCACTGAGTCAATCAGCCAGTCATAGTTTGATTTATCGCGGGTGAAATCAATGTCTTCTAGTTCTTCTATAAATCCAAGATACATCAACAACTGTCAATCTGAGAGCCAGCCTAACCAAATATCACTGTGTATACAGCCTCAGCATTATTTTAGGGATGAAGAGAATGTCACTCTAGAAATTTTACAAAGTAAAAATGTATTATTTGACTATACACTGTTACATGCTTCAGATGAAACAAGATAATGTCTTTTGAAGTGACTGTATTTAACCTAGACTTGCAAAAACACGATAGGAGTGCTTGCAGACTCATATAAGTACACTCATATCATAAGTAAAGTGACAGTTTATCATATGTGAACATATCACAGCACACAGTGCGAACAATGTGAAATTCTTTCTCTGCATGTAATCCATTGACCAAGTGAAGCAGTGGGTTGCCAGAGACACAGCACCCGGGGAGCAGTGTGTGGGGATGGTATATTGCCTAAAAATGCCTATTTTTATAGTGTAAACCCTAAACATGCCCCCAAATATGAACCCAAAACACTTTAATTTCATTTTAAATTCAGTTTAATACATTACCCTTAAAGAAAATGTATTGGTAGACCCATATTCGTACAGTACAGTTTACACTGAACTCCTGTAGTGCTAAAATGTAACATACTGACATTACCCCTGTATAGACTGTAATGTAATTCATGCATTTGCTTTGGTATAAACTATGTAAATACACTAATAAATTAATTTAATTTACAGTAATAATAATATAGGACGGTAAGAAGAACAAAATGAAAAATACAAGAACACTGTGTTCCATGTGGGAAATTTGGGACTGCCAGAGATGGTTGTTTATGTTTGGGGCAGAACTTCATTAAGGGCATTTAGCTGATGCTCCTATCTAGAGCGATGTACATCAGTGCATTCCTTTCAGGTGTCTGATTGCCTTGCTAACCACCTCACCCTAACATAAACAACCACAGAATTCTAGAATGTTTTGCAAATTTATTTAAAAACTGAAATATCAAACGGATGCAAATATTCAGATCCTTTGCTCAGTACTTAGAAGTAGCACCCTTTGAGCTAATATAGCCTTCTGCTTGGGAATGATGCAAGTTTTTCGCACCTGAATTTGGGGAATTTCTGTCACTCTTCTGTGCAAATCCTCCCCGGCTCTGTCAGGTTTGATGGGGGACATTGGTGTACAGCCATTTTTAGGTCTCTCCAGAAATGTTCAATTGGGTTTAAGTCAGGGCTCTGGCTGGGCCATTGAAGGACATTTCTAAGCCACTTCTGTGTTGTTTTCACTGTGTGCTTAGGGTCATTGCTGTGTTGGAAAGTGAACCTTCGACCCTGTCTTAGGTCCTGAGCACTCTGGACTAGGTTTTCATCCAGGATATCTCTGTACTTTGCCGTGTTCACCTTTCCTGCAACTATGACCAGTCGCCCAGTCCCTGCAGCTAAAAAACACTCCCAGAGGATGATGCTGCCAAGTCCATGCTTCACTGTTGGCATGGTGTTGGACGTGTGATGAGCAGTGCCTGGTTTCCTCCACTCATACTGTTTGGAACTGAGGCCAAATAGTTCAGTCTTGGTTTCGTCAGACAAGAGAATCTTGTTCTTCACAGTCTGGGGTCCTTTAGTTGTTTCTTTCCTAACTCTATGTGGGCTTTCATGTGTCTTGCACTGAGGAGAGGCATCCATCAGGCCATTCTGCCACAAAATCCTCTGCCATAAAAAAGGTGAAGGGCTGCAGGGATGGTTGTCTTTCGGGAACTTCCTCCCCTTTCCACAAACGTTTTATTGGGCTTTTCTTGCCAGAGTGATCTTTGAGTTCTTGGTTACCTCTCTCACCAAGGCTCTTCTGCCCATATTGGTCAGTTTGTCCGGGCGGCCAGCTTCATTATCTCCTGGTTGTCCCAAACTTCTTCCATTTAAGGATTATGGAGGCCACTGAGCTCTTGGGAACATTAACTACAGCAGAATGATTTTTGTAGCCCTGCCCAAATCTGTACCTTGCCACAATCCTGTCTCTGAGCTCTTCGGGCAGTTCCTTGGACCTCATGGCTTAGTTTGTGCTCTGATATGCACTGTGAGCTGTGAGACCTTTTATAAATAGGTGTGTGTCTTTTCAAATCATGTCCAATCAATTTCATTCAACACAGCTGGACTCCTATCAACGTAAAACCATCTCAAAGATGATCAAGAGAAATGGTCTGCCCCTGGTTTAAATAAGTCAGTATCACAGAACACAAAATGGGAGTACAGCAGCAAGGTGGACTCCCAGTTCAGCTGCACACGTGACGCGCGTCAGATGTGGAGGGGGTTCAGACTCTAACGGACTACAAACCATGACCACACACTCTGGTGTCTGACAGCTCATCACTCCCAAACGAAATGAATGCGTTCTATGCATGTTTCGAGGTCGCGAACTTACACCCACCGGAGCGAGCTCCGGCAGCGCTGCATGACGTCATTCCCACCTTCTCTGTTACGGATGTCAGAAAGAGTTTTGAGCGAGTCAACACGTGCAAAGCTGCTGGCCCGGATGGAATTTCGGGTCGTGTACTGAAGGTGTGCAGTGAGCAGCTGTTTGCCGTCTCAACTGTTCCCACCTGCTTCAAACTTACCATCATTGTTCCTGTCCCCAAGAAGAACAAAGCCAGCTGCCTTAATGACTTTCGGCCTGTTGCACTAACCTCCATCACAA
>JBBPDC010000023.1:6947065-6959373 GCA_037974485.1 Hemigrammopetersius urotaenia
ACTTTCATAGTGAGGGACAGGCCAAAATCCCTGCCTTATCAACATAAATGCAAATTTAACCATGGACAATAATATTTTATTTACTTAATTTTGAGGTAGTATTGATGACAGAAGACATGCTAATGTTATGTTTTCAAATTATGCATATATCTGGTATTATAGTGATTTTATGACAGATTATTTCTCTGGGACGCAAAATGTACCGATTCCACGGAATGAACCCTATATATGTGCTAGTGCTAGTACATACGCTATGTGCTAGTAGTACCTTAAATGTAATTAGAGTACAAAAATATGTATTCATCATTCTGGCTTTTCTAGCAGAAAGTACAACAACGTTATAGATTGGCAGAGGGCCAAAATGACTCCACTGAACTGGATATTTGTCAGCTCCTTTGAATGGCACCTAACAACACTAAGACAACCTATGGAAAGAATGGCAAATGGCAGCTGGGGTCAAGTGCAGGCCCCTCAAGGTGGGGTGAAAGTCATGCAAATCTAGAACAAAAGCCATTCGTCAATGAGAAGCAAAGAAAAGCCAGGCTGAGATTTGCTAAAGACCACAAGGTCTTCTGGCCTCACACGTTGACTGTTGCTTCTATAGTAATGGCCACTTTTTTTTATAGCCCAGAGCACCTCTGGACCTCATCTGACTAGCTGCTTTTCCCGGGAGCTGATGACGTTCCGTTGCCAATGGACTGCTGGGTCTTCCCAGAACTTCACAGAGCCAGAGGATCTGAGACTTTTCTACATAGAGATGTAATGGGTGCTAAGTTTGTTTTTTTTTTACACTGTAATGATTTAGTGAAGTTTTTCTTGCATCAATCAGAGTTTAACAATGCACCTCAATGTAAGTCAAATTTTTATTTTACCTTTACAGAGATACAAAGAAGGGTGATGGGAAATGGAGTGAATGTCCAAGTTACAGTACCACAAGAGAAAACGAGTGCTACTTTGATGTCAACCATACTGTTATCTGGTACTCTTATGCTATTCAGCTACGCTCACGGACCCAAAATGTTGTTTATGACGAAATGTTCTTCAATGTGGAAGATATTGGTAAGCTAAGAGCAAAGGCAGGTTTCAATATCTGTTTTAAATACAGCTATACTAGATAATATATTGTGCTGGTTTCATACAGTAATTTATTTCAAGATCACTCTGAAGCATAGTGTAATGTGTGACTGAAGATCTCTAAAAAATATATGGTTAACTAGAGCAATGTTTAAAAGCACATTTAAGGCAGTTTGTTTTTTGTCCAGTTGCTGGTAACGTGGCTCTCGCCCAGTCTTGTACATTCTTCAGAAGCTCTTGTATGAACTGATATGCTTACAATATGCTTATTTTTCTAGTTTTTCCAGACCCACCTGAAGGGCTGAACTGGACTTTATTAGGTATAGGCCCAACTGGCTTACTTTATGATGTGGTAGTAAGCTGGGAGCCACCAACCTCAGCAGCTGACAATGTAAAGACTGGATGGATGTCACTTCGGTATGAGACACAGTATAGAGCGAAGGGCTCAGACCAGTGGAAAACCGTGAGTCTGACTTTACTGTTGCTTTAACAACTAATGGCTATTAATAAGAGATACTAAACTTGTTCATGAATATTTGGACCTGCATAAATTTGATTGTTGTGAATGCTCATTAATTTTGTGAAAAGAAATAAGTGGTTAATGATTGTCAATAATGTTTGCAGCCAATTAAGATGCAACTCTAAAGCAAGGACATAGACCGTATTAAGTAAAAACTTGGTTTGAATTTGTCTGAGGGTACATATAATCGATGTGTTAGTGAGCATATTAATTACTTTGGCTAGCTTGATTGACTTGTTTAGGTATTTCACATTTTTTCAGACCACATATATGTTTCTTATGTCAATGCTCTGACTTGGTTCCAGCTGGATAATGGGAAGGACACTCAAGCATACATCTATGGCCTCAACAGCAGCACTGAGTATGAGATCAGGGTGAGATCCAAAATGCGAGGCTACAAATTTGGGGAATTCTGTGATTCCATTTTCATACTTGTTCACAGCAAAGGTAGTTTGAGTTACTAACTTAAGACTTTAAATTAGTAAATATAACATTGAATTTATATGTTTAAAATAAAGTTGACATTATTTTTTTAGAACCAGGAGTGCCTCTACCTGCAGTGTTTATCTTTGCTATTGTTGGAATTGGAATAATCTTGATGCTGATTGTGGTTTCACGTCAGCAGAAGTAAGTGACTATCTTTTACTATTCACCTTAAAAAAATGTTTCACACAGTTGTTCCATAACTGTATATGCCACTTATACAATATTATTTCCAAATGCATCTAGACACTCTGTGAACTCTGTAAACTTGCATTGGCAATACAGTAAACATGACTTGTATATTTTTTGCAGAGGAGCACTGCCAGGAGAACG
The DNA here is from genome assembly GCA_037974485.1 of Hemigrammopetersius urotaenia. NCBI lineage: Eukaryota > Metazoa > Chordata > Actinopteri > Characiformes > Alestidae > Hemigrammopetersius > Hemigrammopetersius urotaenia. The sequence continues at coordinate 6,949,476 of JBBPDC010000023.1, forward strand.
GCATGCTCTGGGGTAACTGTAAATAAGCCTATGGTCACCATGTCCAAAGTCACGCACTTGCTAATGGGCCATATTTGGCACTGATCTGTGTTGTTGTGCAATTACATTCTCAGGAGTAAGCACCATTGGATGGCTTTGGAATGCGTTTGAATGGTGTTTATGATGCAGAACTAATCATCCATCCATCCACAAGAGCATTAGTGAAGTAAAGAGATGGATCATTAGTTCTGGATCATAAACACCTCTCCAACTCATCCCAAAGACATCCAATGGTGCTGACTCATGAAAACTAAACATCTAAGCGCATTAGTGAGTTACTCACTAATTCTCTTATGGCTGAATATAAATCCTCATACCATTGTTCCATATAAGACTTTCTCAGGGGAGTTACTGAAGCAAACTAAATTCATAAGAAATGCTGGATAAGAAGCTGTATACAACATTTTGGACATATTTTTTTCTTTTTTTTCCTTTGTCCTATTAACAATGCAGTTATGAGTCCGACAGCTTCTAATACTACTGCAAGAAATTACAGATCTGAGGGTTTTGTGGAAGAAATGTTGAAAGTTTAGTCAGCACTGTAAAGAAATCACCCTCAGATTAAATGATCAATTGGATCTGTAGTTGAGATTACATGGTCTCTTCTCTTTGTTTCAGACTTATGGTGATCTTCTTACCTCCTGTACCTGGACCAAAAATCAAAGGAATTGACCCAGTTCTCCTAGAGGTATAGGCTCCATGTTGTCTTGTTTGCTTGTGTTCACACTGTGGAATTATTTAGACCTGATTTTGGAATGATTTTGTTTAAAACTGTATTTCTCCATTTTTTTAATAGAAGGGCCAGCTGCCTGAGTTCACCTCAATCTTGGGCCCCCACCCAGGCCTGCGGCCAGAGCTGTACAGCAATGACCCATGGGTGGAGTTTATAGAGGTGGACATTGATGAACCAACTGAGACACTGGAAGGCTTTGAGACACCGCTGCTCATTGGTGAATCTCCTGTCTCCGACTCCACTCCCATGTCGAGTGGTTTCCGGGATGATGACTCGGGTCGTGCCAGCTGCTGTGACCCCGATCTGTCGGATCATGATCATACAGATATTCAGCAGCCTTCATCCAGAGGCCAAGACAGGTTTCACACCCTGTCTCGTGCTAATCCAGGAGCTGCACAGGAAACTGGTTGGCCAACCAGCCTGTATTCACAAGTGAGTGATGTCACACCACGTGGCGAGGCAGTTCTGTCCCCGGAGAAACAGAATCTCAGTTACAGCTGCAGTAGCCAAACTAAACCCCAAAAGTATGAGGAGAATGAGAAAGGAAAGAAGCCCCAGTTGGTGGTGCCCTCTGATGAAGGAGGTTACACCTCGGAGCTGTACACCGGTATTATTGGTCCACAGAATTTTGCAGAAGGCCGCAGTAAGCTAATTTCAGGTGAAGAAGAGCAACACTGTCCTGCAGAGCAAAGACATCATCGTTTACAGACCCCATTTGTGGAGCCAGAGATACCACCAGTTGCCTCTCCTTTTCCCATCCTTACCATACCAAATCCTCCAGAATACACCATGGTTAATGGAGTTGACTGGGAAAACAGCCTTCTGTTGAAACCAAACAACCCAGCAAGCCCCCCCCTTGTTGTTGTGAAATCTTTTACAACTTCTGGGGGTTATCTGACACCTGACCTACTACAAAGCATTACTTCACAATAAGCAAAAATATCTGTGCCATGAATATCCCAGGAGGGGTTTTGGCCAAGGATTGTTGCTGTAAGGAATGTAGGAGAGTGTTGGCCAACACCAAACAAGATGTGTGTGTGTGTGTGTGTGTGTGTGTGTGTGTGTGTGTGTGTGTGTGTGTGTGTTTGTTGCAAAAGACTGGGCCAAGAAAGTGCTTATGTGGGAGCCAAGCAGGTGTCTCATTTAAATTGGTCCTACTCAAACATCTTGACAAGCTTAACCTGAAAATGTCATACACTTGGTTAAATGGAATTTCAGTTAGCCTTTTTTTATTGTGTAGAAGCCACATATTATATAACTTGCTAAATGTACCAGCTGATGCCTTACCTTCACATGAAATTTCTACATCTGTTGATTTTTAATGGGAAATTTGCTTTAAGCAAGATGTTTAATCCTTTTTTGTAATTTGAATTCATTTTTGAGCTAATTAAATGTTTAATTATATATGTCTCATCTTCGAGAATGAATGAGTGTCCTGTTTGTTTTGCTGTTTTCTGGACAAATTACTATTCTTGTTTGCAAATTTGTACAAAATGCGATGGGTTGTAAATGGGTTTGACTCCGAATGTGATCAGTGTACATAAAACTATATTTTTAAGTAACTGAACATCAATAAATAAGAAATACTGTCATGTTCTCCTTATTTCTCCCCTCGTGGCCTAGGAACTCTGGTCTCCTAGGAGACTGAAGGAGCACGTGCTGTCTCTAGTTGCTAACTAAAGCTCTAGGCTAACGCAACCTGTCTTTTTCTGTCAGAAAAATGAGCGAAACAGCTGTGAACTTGAACAAACTTATTCAGGATTTTAGCCTTCTGGAGCAGGTATTTAATCATCAAATCGTGCTAGGTTAAAAAGAAGAGGGGATAAACCTTAAAAAAAAATACGAATTCACCTGATTGAGTAATCAAACTACTGACCTGAAATAATGTTCTAACGTTAGGTAACGCTGTTTTTGTGTGTTCACAAGAAAATAACGGACATAAATGGCAGGAATAACGTTCTTGAAATAAGATTAGACGAAACCAATAGGCTTCTGAAGTTTTCACAGAACAAGGATAAACATTTGACTGAAGGTGAGAGTAATTTATTAAGCCAGCCTTCATTAGACACAGGTGCTTTTAGCCAGTTCCCCGATGTCCAGATTTCCCCAATCCGGAAATGTATTTCAATATGTATTTCATTTCATTGAATGCTCCTTGGTACAAACGTACAGACAGTACTATATGGATCTGTTTTGTATTTTAAATTATTAGTTTACACCAGAGGTTCCCAACCCCGATGACCTCTTACCGTGGGCATTTTAGTGTTTTTTTTTTTTTTACTGCTACTAACGTACCCAATGAATCCCATTTTAAAATAACTGAAAACAGAATATTTATGAATGACCATAGTTGAGAACTTAAACAAAGGTCACAGTCTCTGTCTCCCTCTAGTGGTAGATAATACTTGTAATGGAAGTTTGCAATACATTATATTACGTTACATTACATTGTTTTATAAAGGTATACACACTGCCTTTTTATTGGTATGCTTTCAATAACACAAAAACATTTGTCATTAGAAAGAGATGGACTGCTGGTTACCATCAAAGGCCTCCACCATAGCTTACACGATCAGTGCAATCTTCGAGGTAGGATAGAATTATCTGCCAGGCAAGGAAAATACATGCACTTATTAAAATAATGTAGTTTGCCTGCTATAAATGAATAAAAGAACAATATCACTACATAAGTATGTTATATTGTGTGAGTGTTGTGAGTATTGTGTGATTCTTATTCCAATCTCCTAGCTGAAAATGAGGAGCTGAAAAGAGATGTTCTTGCCATGAAGAAACAAAATGAATCAGAAGTGGAGGTAAGGTGAAGCCAAACTAATTTAAGGATTTATGCAAACCTGTGTTTATAAGAACTTTGTTAGGTAAATGTTTGCACTTTTATACACGAAGGAATGGAAAACTTGCATTCAGAGGCTGGAGACAGAGATGAGAGCGTTGCAAGAGCAACACCAGAGGGAGATGGATGACTGTGCTAAAGAGACACAGAGAAAATGTGAGTGTGAAGAGGCACACACTTCAGCGTCCTCTGATTTAGGAAAGTTAGACTGTGTTGTGCACCAGTGAACTGCAAAACTGATGTGTAATGCTTTTTGCTCTTTTATTATATTTTGAAATTTGACTTTTTTGGTGAAAGTGAAATCTAAAGATGTTGAAGTTAAAGAAGCTCTGGAAAGAAAGGAAAATGCTTTTGAGGATATGAAAAGAAAAATGAAGGACCAGGAGAAACAGAGGCAAAGTGAAATCATAAAGCTGCAAATGGAGGTACATCCACAGTAGTTTATCTACTTAGAAAAAAATGATTACACTTAGAATCTTTAAAACTAATCTTTGGGACTTAAACAATGCTGTTTTTCCTAACACAGATAATTGCCTAAACATAAGCCTTATCTTTTTGTCGGAATGTTTCAGTAGCAATACAAATTTGCTTACTCACTGCAAAGCTTGAGAATTAGCTTGATAACTTGACAGGATTTGACAATTGATTACATTGCTGTGACTGATTTGTTTAATATAAAATAAGTTCGAATTAATAAAATGAGTTATAATGTGAGAGTGTAGTGTAATGTGATTGTGTAAGAGTAATGACCTGAGAGTGGACAAAGTGAAATTAAATGTGACTTTTCTTTGCAGTTCAGTGCTAAGCTTGCAAAAGCTCAGAGTGTTTCATTCATGAACCAGCAGCAACCACAAGGCTCTGGGCTCTTACCTCAAAACATCTTTAAAAGGGTGAGTTGTGTGCAGTGTGCTGTGTGGCACAGTACTCCAATTGTTTCAATTAATGTGCAAATGAGTACTGGTTTGGTTGTTTGATTGGACGTTGCTTCTGCTGGTCTTTAGAAGTTGCATTTTTTGCAAGAGGAGAAGAACAGAGAAATTGAGGCTCTGCGTCAGAGAGTGAAAACGTTAGAGCAACAGAATCTAAATGGTTCATTCGAGTCACGTGTAAAGAGGAGGAAAATGTAATAGATTTTCCAATTACCACTATAGGATATGGTACATCATCAAACTTCATCATCAAAACATGTTTTATGATTGAACTAAAAGTTTCAGATTAGTTATTGTTTTACATTCAAAATAATATGGATATATTTATATGGATGTATATAAGAGTTGTTCTGTTTGCATGAACCGCTGTGCACAAGGATAGGCAACACGAAGGGCAATAAGCACTGAAGGACTTCGGAGCACGTTCAGCATGTGTTCATCACAAATAAACACAGCCACTGAAAGCCTATAATCTCATCATTAGAAGCACCTTCCCAGTCAATGTCTCTTTCCTCACACACAGACACACACACACACACACACACACACACACACACACACACACACACATGCGTCAAGTAGAACTACTGTATTAAATACCTAGCAAACTTATCTCCAAAGACTTTGTCTCTGTAATTCAGCTGTATCAGTCAACGATATCTGATAGATATACCTGTAACTCTATTAAAGACTGCATAAAAGACCAGTATATTTAACCTGTCCTTCTGGCGCATAAGTGAATATTGGCAATGCCTGCTCAAGCAAAACATTCAAGAAAATATTGAATCATGACATTATTGACATTAAATATAAAATACACATTCAGATCAGTGGTGTATCATTCATTTGCTTCAGTCTACACATTAGAGAAGCACTACACCTGGATGTGCCTAAGAGTGAACGTGCAGCCTGTGTGCCTTGAATGTAAAGATTATAAGGCTAAGTGTAATCCCATTATCTGCTGAACCCAGTCAAAGTGGGACGGTGCAAAATCTTATTTAGTAGTTACATAATGTCTGATCTTTCCACGTACCCAGAGTTCACATCAGAGATCAATCTCGTTAACACTAGTGGGTTTTTGCAGTCGACCAAGTTAAGTGGTTAGTTGTTGTTATCAGCATGCCAGTACAATAAAAAACGATTAATCATGTTTGAGGTTGTGTTTACAATTCACCATGTTCTGTCACTCATGCTGCAGAGGCTTCACTTTGAAAATTGTGGAGGATTAAGGTAGCCTAAATAAAGATGATAGATTAAGATACATGACACCAGCATAATCCCTTCTTTGACAGTGCAACTAAGACAGACAGATAATGTGGGAGGGAGTCGTGTAGGACTAAGTAGGAGGCATGTGGTATCTCCCCAGGAGTTTAGCATAGAATACAAGAACAGTCAAGAGAGACCACAAGAAAAGTCAACATGGAATGCTTTGTAAAATGTTAACTGAGAAGATCTGCTTTTAATTCGCATAAAGTATTTTGGGATGTAACATAAAAAGTGACACCACTGAAAAAGAACATGAATATGTAGAAGGCCCTGCAGCAGCTCTTATGACTGGAAGAAGAGGCATGCCGTAATCTAACCTCACAAGTGTAACGCAGAGGTAAGAGTCAGTAATGTCATCATTTGTTAAATCTGTGAAAAGATTTACTGTTTATTGCATTTGTAGCCTGAACCCATTTTAATTATATGAGTAACATAAATATGCCAAATCAGATTTTCTGTTTTTTACTTGCATTATCTTCAATATGTTAAATGCAAACATTAAATATGTTAGGCAAGTGTGTGTTTTTGTTTTCAGTAGAGGAGTCAGTTGCATATACATTCTAATGAATTACATTTCTGTGTAAATTACTGTGTGCAGACCATTCATACACCAAGCTAAATGTGTTTATGATTGTTTGTTCTGTTTTAGGTTTGAAGGGCGACACAATGCCAGGGAGCAACTGTCGGGCTTCTCCGCGCATGCCGCGGCACAGCCTGTATAGCCTGACGGACAGCTCTGACTGTGGGCCAGAGAAAGAGGAAGATGAGGATCTAACTAGACGCCTCACACCCCTGGAGAAGTTAATGATGGATATGTGTCATGATGAAAATACCATCAAGGAGCTGACTGTGGGAAGAAGGGTTGGCTTCTACAAAGTGCGTGGTGAGATTGGATGTGGCAATTTCTCCAAAGTCAAATTAGCCTTCCATGCTCTTACCAAAGGTAAGATGTGGAGATACAATCAATAACTCACATTTCTTGGATGGGAATAGGTGGAAATTGTTAGTGGACAACAGAAACTTCAGGGTAAATGAATAATTGTGCAATAACCTTGTTGCTTCTATACTTTTTGTATTACCTACAGACAAAGTGGCTATCAAGGTCCTGGATAAGATGAGGCTGGACTTGCAAACACAGAGGATGCTGTGCAGAGAGATCTCCAGCATGGAGAGCTTGAATCACCCGAATGTTCTGCGCCTTTATGAAGTGGTGGAGACACCGAGTCGATTATACCTGGTCCTGGAATATGCTGGAGGAGGAGATCTCCAAACCAGGATCAGCTCTCAGGGAAAATTCTCCGATCCAGAGAGCAAGATTGTGTTTGCCCAAATCCTATCTGCTGTAAAGCACATGGTCAGTTCTACATACAGTTGTACTATGTAATTTACTGTATTAAGATACAATTATCCCTCATGCTTCATTATTCATAGAATTTATTTTAATTAGTTTTAAATTAGGTGAGATCACAGCATTTGGTAATTGCTTTAGTATATCAGGTTAGGTAATATTTTTCTGTGTGAAGATTTACTGTATATAAGCATTTGGATGTGGAAAATATTTTTATTATTTTTACTGTTTGTTTCAGCATGACAGCAACATTATCCATCGGGATTTGAAGGCTGAAAATGTCCTCTATTCCAGTAATGAATGTGTGAAGGTGGCAGATTTTGGCTTCAGTACAAGGGTCTGCAATCGCAACCAGATGTTAGACACCTTCTGTGGCTCCCCCCCTTATGCGGCTCCAGAACTGTTTAAGGATGAGTCCTACTTGGGGCCTCCCGTAGATGTGTGGGCTATGGGTGTGCTCCTTTTCTTTATGGTTACTGCCACCATGCCTTTCCGTTCTGACACTGTTCCAAAGCTGCGGCGCTGCGTACTTGACGGGACCTACATCCTGCCCGAATGGGTGTCAGCTCCATGTCAGCGACTTATCCGAGGCATCCTGAGGCCTGAGCCTTCTGAGCGCTATGCCCTGGACCAGATGCTTGGTTGTGAATGGTTGTTGCCTGTGGAATTTTTCCATCCTGTTCCACCTCAATACCAGCTCTACCCCATACATCTGCTGGAGGCTTGTCCAGGAAGGTTGAACCAAGAGCAAGAGGAAGTGCTTGCTGCCCTACAGGATCTGGGAGTTACTGAAGAGCACATTCTTAATAATCAGGGCAAGAACAGTCGGAATCCATTTACAGGTATGTATCGGATCCTGCTGCATAGGATCCAAAAAAATGGTGGTACTGAGCATGTTCCTGGGATCACGGGTGTAGTCAAAGACCCTAAACGGGACAGTCTTCGCACCTACAGGAATTTACGCCACACCTCCAAACTGTGTGTCCTTTCTTAACATGGTAAACTTCTTCCAAAGGTTTGCTATGCAATAATGCAATAATGATACCTTTGGTTTTCACTTTACTTAATTTATGGTTTATAGGCTTGCATTGTAAGCTTAGTATCATACTTGTTATTACTTAATTGTATAATGATTTCAAAACAGTATCAAAACATTAATTGGAAAAATATTGACCTCAGAACCCAGAACCTCAGAATTCAAAATAATATTAAAGGAAAATGGCTATTACACCCCTATTAAAAAGTAAAACATTTTCATTGTAAAACAGTAATATATGCTTTTAAATTTACTATATTTGTCTTATGTACACTTTGTTCTTATGTACACTTTTTTTATTTGATCTGCTTTATGTTTTTTTTAGAATTAGACATTTGCATGTGAAAGAACATAAATTGCAGATATACAGATATCAATAATAAACTGAATATGTCGTTTGCTTTGAAAATTCAAACAACGAATAGCTCTCAATGATTTGAGAGACTAAGCAAGCTCAAATTGATACACTTAAATGTAAGAACTGTAACGTAATTGTTATGTGATCATTTCCTATTTTTGCTAATAAAAATAATTTTGCATTATTCACTTTATTTTTTATGTGGGTATTATTTCAGATTAGAACCCAACAAAACACCTGACGTTCAGCAACTCTCTGAATGTATTTAAGTTTTCTCCTTAAAATTAAAAAAGGCCAATTTTTATAAATTTTTTTCATTTACTATTTCTTTTACTGGAGAGTTGAGTTGCAGCAAACTTTGCAGGAACCAAGGGCAGTTTTTGTGACAGTGAGTCTAAATGGCAGTCTAACACTCCTCTCCCCGCCCCTGTGGCCTCCTCATTCTTTAGTTCCCATCTGCTCACCATGGCAGATGGAGGAGCGTGTCAGCTCAGACATCTGCCTCTCCAACAATAGGCCCCTTGTTCAGGACCCCAGTCAGACGGGACAGCATGCTGCCATTGTGTTTTGGTTCTGCACATGCAGATCAGAGAGATCACTGCAGCAGACAACTGGCACTGTTTGCAGCCTCCAGTGCAAATTTGCTCAAGAGTGAAAACTTGAGCAGCACAGTTTGCTCAACTAGAATAAAATATTAATTTAAAAATAATTTAAAGACAACAGAATTACATTTCAACATTTTATTGAAGAATTTTCTCAAATTGTACAAACATTTTTGTTTGATTTATATTTCCAAACTTTTCATACTTTGACATAAAAACATCAAGCCATTTTTCTTTTTTGGCAATATTTCAACAATATTTTCAAAGCAAGACATCTAGAGATATTTTTTGTTGTTTTGACATCAGATATTTCAAAAATGAACTACATAATTTTTTTTCCTCTTTTCCCCTCATCTCAATATTTCTCAAGTGAAACATTGATCTTTTTTAATCTTTTCTTTTCTGACATCTCAAATATTTCCAGAATGAAACCTTAGGAGATGTATTTTCCCTTTTTTTCTTTTGTCTTTTCTTCTTATTCTTGTTCTGCTTCAGTCTTCAAACTGAAACTGTAAGATTTGATATTTTTTATCTTTTTTTTTTCTTTTCTGACATCTCAAATATTTCCAGAATGAAACTTTAGTAGATGCGTTTTTTTTTCTTTTTCTTTTGTCTTTTCCTCTTATTCTTTTTCAGCTTCAATCTCCAAACTGAAACATTAAGATTTTATTTTATCTTTTTTTATCTTTTCTTTTCTGACATCTCAAGTATTTCCAGAAAGAAACCTTTGGAGATG
>JBBPDC010000023.1:6992055-7008723 GCA_037974485.1 Hemigrammopetersius urotaenia
ATACAAGTTTCACTTTTTGAATGGAATTAGTGAAATTAATCAACTTTTTGAAGATATTCTAATTATATGACCAGCACCTGTATAACTGTTATTATTATTATGGAAAATGTTCTCTCTATATTTCTTTCCCCTGATTTTTTTTTGATGTGCATACATTTTAAGAGGACTACATCCTTGAGGTCTACACAGCTTACTCTCTGTCTCTGGATAAATCACCCATTCTCTGGCTTTCCCAGTATGAAAGAAGAAATTTATACTCTCTGCTGAAGTGCTGGAATATTTTTAGAAGCCTGAAAAGAGTTGCAGATATGCTGTATAAAGCTGAAAAACATTTATTTATTTGGGGAAAATAATTTCCTTTGTTAACCCAATGTGTCTGCGCAACAATTAGACAAAAATGACCCGAAACCAGTCAGTAAAGAACAATTGTGTATTCAGAAACACAGTAATTGTATTAAAATCACCCTAGCTGTGTTAATAAAACTGTTCATTACAACTTTTTTCCCATTAACATGCAGGCTGTTGATGCAGCACTTGAATGTGATAAATGATACATTGTATAGGAAACAAATGTTCAAAAAGTTAAACAAGCTTAGGAGAAATATTTTTTGTAATTTCCTGTTTTACTTCATGTGAAGAACTGTAATTTTACTCAAATTTGAATGCATTTTATGACATCATAATCTTTCAGATGGTGGCCTAGTTGTTAGGGAGTTGCCCCTGCAATCAGATGATCATGGTTTTGAATCCCAGGATGGCTAATGGTACCACTGAGGTACCTTTGAGCAAGAGACCATAAAAAATTCTAAGATTTCTATTCCTGCAAGTTAGAGGAGAGTATTTAAAAAAAATATTGATTAGTTAAGAATTTTGACTTATCCTGACATTATTTCTTCATATCATGTCGAAGTAAGTCATTACAAATTAATAAACTAATTAGTTTGTCAAAGTTATTCTTTCAAGAAACTATATTAAGGTTTTGAAATTTCACTACCCAAAGCAGGGCAGAGGCATAACTCTGTACAAAAACATTTAATTATGACTCTATAATCTGGATATGAGAAATGGGATATACCTTAAATTATCCATTGCCATTGATGACATCACCAAACCAATCACATTGTGGCACTGTTTATGCACTAGAGCATGACATATTTTGCTCCAAGTGGAAAAAAACTGAAAGAGAACACAATGCTTACAACAATGACAAAGATTTATTCAATCTTTTTTTGTAATTAGTTTTAGCTGCTCCGACAGGTGTATTTACAAACAATGGCATTTGAAGATACAAAATGTGTGTCTAACATATTGCAGGTGATGCACCATCAGCACCACTTAAATGAAAGTGACCAACACAGGGGCATACGACCAAGCAACGTTTAATTATAAAGGTGAATAATGGTCCATGTCTAAGGGCTAAAACAGTAGCTTGAAAAAAAAACTAGATAATGTCATGGTGCAGAGGAAAAATGGTCCAAAAATACAGAGGCACAATGATTCATGATACAGTCAAGATAAGAATAGCATAACATGGTCATTCCTTTTTCAAAGAGCATTTGAGAAAAGGGATTTCACACGCCATCTTGCAACACAACATACAGAAATGAAACTAGAAATGCTTCTAGGCACAGTCAACATTGATTTTTTTTTTTTTTTGCACAAATAGTGTCTCCTTATTAAAAGAAGGTCCCTTTAGTTCCCTTCTCATTGTAAATCAGCACTAGGTCATTTTAGATTATTTTGCAAACATACTGGGTGGAAATACACATCAAGGATGGAATGCTCTTTCCACACCCTTAGGCCAGCTATTTTTGCAAGGAAGTGATTCTAGTATAGGAACAGTGCACCGTCCACAAACAATAGCAGCTCCTGGTTTGGGTGCCTATGTTAGATAAGGCAGATGGTTAAATATCAGAACATAATATTTTAAATCAATGGGCTGTGCACAAGTGTACTCCGTAGAATAAGATATTATTGTCAAGTACAAAAGAAATGACCAATGAACATTGATATTAAACATCTGTCCTTGTTAAGAGTAGTCTTGTTCTTTTTATCCTAGCAATAGGTACAAAATGTAACTGCTTGAACACTGTATATCACACAGACAACCTACGGATACACAGTATCCATAAAATTAGGATCCATATGCTCCCGGGTTTAACAGTGTTATTAGCAGCATGCCACATTAATCCAAAACCAATATACTGCTCAAAAACAATATACAGCTCAATATACTGTGCTATGTAGCCCAAACTACTTTAGAGAAAAGACAAGAGACCAGCAAGGCTTAAAAGTATTCTGTCAAGTCTATTGTAAGCTGTGACTGCATTGTTGCAGGAAAACTGTACCAGTGACCACAGTGGCTGAGGCAAATATCTATCCTGTTTTTTCCTGTGTGTGAAGCCCATTACTATTGATCGCTGCAGGAGCACTCGTCTTTCCTCCATCTCTTGCCCAAGTTCATGAGAGTAACGCTAGCCTGCAGCTGAACCAGACACCGAGCTGCTCTCATGCACAAGTCGATTTTTAATTCCAGAAATGACCCACGTGAGGCCTCAGTATGTGGCCGGCAAGCTTGACACTCTGGACAACATCAAAGAGCCTATTAAATCATGTTAGGGCTTCAGCTGCCACCCCACATGGGTGTAACTCCCTGTCAGCGTTCCACCACTGTTTAAGCGGTGTTCAGATATTCAGCCAGCTTAGCACCTAGTTTCTAATAGCCAATGAAATAACAGAAGTGGGAAAACTCCTAGTATTAATGCCTCAACAAAAACTAAAGTAAACCATTAAGATAATTTACAATTTTACTTGATGCATTACAAACTTCCCTGAAAGCTTTGCTTTGATACGAACTTCTTTTAAAAGGAATTGTTTAGTTGGCAATAAGAGTGATTTTTTAAGTCCAAGATGCGAATGATACTCTGGGATGAGAAGACATACAATTTTCACTAAATCAGAAAATGTGTTGCTTGCCTGAACGTGGACACCTTTCAAAAAATTACACGGATTAATTTTAGTTGATACAGCAACAGCCTCAGACTATTATTTCCCTGATATTCCCTGAAAAATATTTATTCAAATAATTGAAATATTAGCCCATGATGAGACATCAACCTGCTTGGGTACATGGATTTAATGCAAGGATTATGGTTACGCTGGAATATTGCTGAGGCTAGGCTACAGCGGCAGTGTGTGAGGAGCACAAGGACGGACCAATAAATAGGGGGAAAGAAATGCTTAGCAAAAATTAGTATATCAATTTAAACAACTAATCATTGAGGCTCCAAACTCCATAGCCAATTACCAATATAGCTACTACAATTGAACTGAGCAATTCACTTAAAGAATACAGCATCCACGTTGTCATAACTGTACACAGTGTACAAAATGAGTGCTTATTTCTTTTTCTAAGAAAACTCTCAAAAACTAGTGAATCCTCTGAGAAAGAGTCCTCAGTGTCAATTTAAAATAACAAATTATCTCTTTTTGATAAAGAATCAGTCTTGGACTAGTGGCTCCCATTCAATCCTGTAAACAACTGTAGATGCGGAGCTCAAAGTTGCTCACGTATCCAGTGAATAGGCTTCTTCGACTCATTGGTGGGAGGCCTCCGTTGCTCTGTTATAAGACTTTCTCACATTGTCAAACAGTCAGCTGGTAGCATAGAAATCAGTCTCTGCAAAATGCTGTTTCCTTTTTCTTCTCAGCCCTGTTATTCAAGAAGGTCCCCTGAAGGGGTGATGTAGAGGGCCACAAGAGAAGAAAAGATGTGTGTCTGTATACAGATATATATATATGCGCGCATGTGTGTTTGTGTGTGTGTGTCTGTATATGTCTGTTAGGGCATATTCATGCTTCTTTTGTGTCAGTAAAGAGGCAGGGCAAATTAACTGGAATCCACCAAGATCCATCCAGTAATGCTGCTGGACAAGGAATAACCTCCTTTCACTGATGGAATCAGAACACTTTTGGCATCTTCTTGTTAGAGGAGCATGTTCTGAATCTCAGCTGTTATAATGAGGACCTCATATGTCTACTTAAAAGTGCTCTTTCAGGGGCCCTCCAATATATTAAGACTGGACTATGCTGTTGCACTCACATGGGCTGCTATAATGATAAGACAGAAATCAAAATGAGCAGGGCTGAGGCTAGCATAAGGTCAGCAATCCGTAGGCACCCAGCAGAGTTGACATCTCCTCGTGACGGCTCGGCTGATTCATGGCTCGTGTCATCTGAAAAGGAAGAGAAAAATGTTAGGAGGAGGAAAAAATGAAGAACCAGGAACACATAATAAATATCTTATTGTCGCATTATTAATAATAAAAGTGCCAAATTTGGCACAAATGTACAGGAAATTGCTCATTAAGGAATAAGGAACAAAAGAGATTTGGGAATGGGACAAGGGCATATTTTTGGAAGTTTTAAAAAAGTGTGTGTGTAAAATGAAAAGGAAAAAATTCCCTGGAAGATACAAACCTCTTGGCTCTACAGAATTGTCCACTCTGTCATTGACATCGAACACCCGGTCATGAACGCTAACAGTTTTCACACAGTTGTCTATGAAAGTAACATAAAGCAGAAGGCAGTCAAAATGGGTGTCATAATATCATCAGTGAGGATATTAAAGTGAATGTCAGTCCTTGATAAACTATGCAATAAGAGCATGCAGGCAAAAAAATGCCAAATTCCATAAGGCCTCATAAAACGTACTTGCAGGTCTTACAAAAACTTTCAGCCTCAGGCAGGACCTTCTTCCATTTTCACCAGCTGTGAAAACAATTAAGATTGTTTAGTACCATACCAAATAAATCCATGCCACATGAACCCAAAAAATCAAACATGTTTTTTTTTTAGTAAAGCACTTGTAAAAGAACTGAAAGTGTATTGCACCAAAATCCAACGGCTAGAGAACAATGCAGATTAAACTTCACTCAGGTAAATGTATGGCACTTTTCTGTTGCAGGGAACGATAATCTGCAGTGAAGTGTGGCAAATCATGAGATAAAGCAGCAGTGGAAACAAAAAAGCAGAAAACAAACTATTTTGAGAGAGGAATATGCAGTTTGATACCTGAGCATCCAACATCTCCCCAGCCATTACGAGTCTCAGCAGAGCTACTAACAACTAGGTGCTCTCTGCATGTTTCGTGTCTCATATAAATGTCTGCACTATTTACCTCAGAGAGAAACACAATCAGCATTCATTTCATTTTCTGCTGATACATTGCTGCATTGGATATGCTATTCCCCGTCATGTTTCTCAATTTGTACTCTCCATAAAGGAAAGCCTACAGGCGCTTAAAGAGGAACAGGGAAACGGGTTCCTCTCATGTCCACCCTCTCGTTGTGCAGTAGGTAATGCAATATCTGGGTGTCAAGAGCCAATGCAAATAGGGGTCGAGGAGCAATGGGAAGGAGAGCTTTGGTATTTCTCTCATAGATAATTTGAGAACTAAAGGTTACTAAATAATGAGCAGTGGAAAACATGACAAATAAAGCCCTCTATTCAAAGTAAAAGTCACTAATTCATGCGGGTAAAGCAGCCAATTTAGTTCCTAAAAATAGTTTTTGCTATTGGACATGCTGGAAATTTTCAAGTAAAGTTGGGGTTCTTTCAACCATCTATACAAGTACACAGCGAAATGAATCAATGTTCCTCCGGAACCATGATGCAACCTAAAAAAATGCTGTACAAGTGCAAGAAAAATGCAAGGCTTTAAAACACAAGAGCAAACCAAGAAATACCACTGGTCTCTGTAATTCTATTTTTGAAAATGCTCCTCACACTTTGTCACAACTAGTAAAGTGTTTTAATATATTTTAGTATGTAAAATGTACACCAGTTCTGACATTTTTAAATCATGGGTTGAACATGATTGTCTCCACCTGCCTCTAAGCTTGACTGACTACTGCATACATCGACACCTACTACTTAACATTCTATTGACTGCTAATAACATCAACAGATGCAGCTGACACATGATGAAACATCTGTTGCCAACAGGTCTTTACTGATGATACAAATTACCTTTATATAAACCGATTCTGTCCTCTGATTTTGGTGTACCTGCCTGTGTTTCTAACCAGTAAAGTAAAATGTCTCTTCCATTATTCTGTTTAAGAGCTGAAACAATGGTTGGCCAAAGAATCAATTTTCACAATTCCTTTCAACCAAAATACAGGCAATTAACTGAAATGTCTGGTAAAGCTACAAGGCTAACACAGCCAACAAGTAATAGGGGCTCATAACCACCTGGCTAGATGCTTAAATCATACAAACCCTGCTGAGCTGATAGATCTCAGCAAGCTAAAGTTGTGATTTATGATTGTTAACATGCTGTATTCATAAAATGGTCAATATGGACAGGTGCTACTAGAGTCTGATACATTACAAAAATCATATATATTGTATACAAAACTGTCTAAAGTCTCTATATTCCCAGAACACATTGCTGTTAGCTTTGACCCTCGAGCTTTCCTTTTGTGTGGGGTCCCCAGCTGCTCTTAATCTGCTAGCTGGCTCAACCCCCCAAACCACCCACCCAGCCTCAACTGTGGGAAAAGGATGGGTTAAGTCAAAGCACTTATGTGCTGTCTACAGTGACACACTGGCAGTTTCTGAACTCTTAATTATGGCCCCACAAGCGTATTTACTTCGATTTGAGTGAAATTACTTTTGTGTCATTTCTAGAGCCTGACCTAGTTTGGACAAGAAGCTTACTGCTGACTGGAAACATCATTTCAGAAAGCTGAAGTGTGGCAGTGTTGTTCTGGACATTGGTGATGTCTTAAAGTATGTGTGGGAATTTTGCATGTATGTTCACATTGCATGTTAGCAATAAGTATTTTAATTTCCTTTACTGAAAGAAGTTTTATAGTAGAATGTATTCTGGTAACTCAGGGTTACTCTGGTGAAAAAGAGCCACTGCCAGCATTACACACTGCATTAAGATAATTACTCTGGTACCCCTAAAAGAACTTAAGTCTGTCAATCACGGACACGGTGCCTTTGTCAGACAGTACAGGATCACATTACATACTTCAGCCTGCTGCAGTGGCAGACATTAACCCTTACCTAATGTCTCACAAGCAATACATTCAGAGACTACAGTTTTGGGCCATTTATAGTCTGCATAGCTGAAATGCTTTCAGAGCTTTTTTACCACTACATTTGAAGTCATGTGCAAAATCACACATGTAATTTAATTTTATTTAGGACTACCTTTAATATTAATTTGTGAATATTTTCATACCAAGCTAATGCCACGTATAAAGTTATATGCAAAAGTTTTAGCACAGGTTTTTAGTGTGACAATAATTTCATATCAGATCTGGCATTTGTTGAATTCCATATGGGGGGAAAAGAATATAAAATGTACTGTATGTTTGCACAAATGTATCACTTTACACTGTCACTAATCAAAATCAACAAAACATGTAATTTCACATGAGACTTTTTATAGTGAAAACCCTAAATATGCCCCCAAATATGCTCCCAAAACATAAACCCGTATTCATACTGTACAATTTACACTGAACTCCAAAAATACATGGCTTTAAGAAGAACTAAACAAAAAACACAGGAACACTCGAGACACTCCATGGGAGACATTCTGGACAGCAGTGTCAAAGAGCAGCAGTCAATCAGTACCAGGGAAAAATAAATAACATTTTCGGATTGGCTACTTTAAAAGCGCCCATCTCTAGGTACAGGTGACTGTGATGTCCAGGCCTTGTGCACCACGCCCCTTGTCCTCCTGCTAGTTGTTTATGACTGGTCTCATTCCGTTCAGATGATTGCCTTGCAAAGCGCTGTGCCTAAACCAGCGCAAGGGTGCTTTGTCGATGAAGCCTGGACATCACAAAAGCAACAAAAAAAAAATAGCGGAGGATATCTGCGGTTTCCACGAAAGTGTGTGGGTTTCCGCAAAGATTAATTAGTAAGATGCTCAAAAAAAAAATCCCAGAGAGACTGAACCCACGACCGCTGAACCACATCTAAGTGGGAGGTTACTGTATTCCATTTTTCCAAAGTGTCCATTGGAATGCAGAAACATATGCTTTTTTACATTGCAATATAGGGTTAAGATTAAGCAACATCAGCTTAGGCTATTCCAGGCTTCACTGTAGACTGCACTGCCAACAACCTGTGTGGCTTCTCCATGCATACAGCTTCACACAGCAGATATTAGATCTGGGCTGCAGATAACCGGAGTTAGTAAAACCTCCTAGACACCCCTATCCCAGCCATGGGTGGAAAGATCAGATGAGATGAAACTGAGAAGTCTGATAAAAGGGAGGAAGATGGATTGATCCCCTGTTTGAAAGATAAGACAGGCACCCTGCTGGCTTCTGATGTGTTCTGCCATGTACTAAGATTTCAAGAGCACTTGGACAAAAAGTAAGTTTAGTTGCTTAAAATGCAAAAGACCCATTATGCAAAGACCTCCACTAACTGAAGTGTCAGATCTGATCTACAGTATTATTGAAACGGAGAAAACAGACTGCAAATGCCAGCTGCGTGAAGGATCATATCAGATGGGTCATGCTGCCGTCAGCCCCTCTAACACTAGGGGAGGTAGACTTGAAATTGGTAGACATGAAATAAACTCTCTTGAAATTGGATTTCTATACTTGAAGATTAATATCAGACTTCCACCAGGCCACATTTGAAAAACATGTGACTTAAAGCCATTCAGGATTCAAAGTTCAGCAGCAGACATCGGAGCATGTTCACATTTGACCCCGCAGGGCCAGCCCTCTGATCCGCTCTGATCGCTTCCTGAGCAGGATGGCCCCACTGACTGACAGCCCAGAGGCCACGTATGTCACCCTCAGGCTCTCCCAGAGCGACCTCTCACTCACACTGATTAACCATCGAAGCCGTTAACAAAGGCACTCTGTGTACCTAACACAGACACACAGCTATCCAATCAACAAGAGTGCAACTAATGCTATAGCTACAAGAAGAGATTGAATGAGAGTTTTCACCTTAAAAAAACAAATTACTTCTAGAACACTGAACACATGCATGCAACCCACTATGTCATTATCTTATTTTATTTATTTATTTGTACTTTTATAAAATGAGAATTACATCTTAATTTAAGCATGTCATTCAGACATTCACAGTGGTACAAACTCATCAAGTCAGGATTGCTCACAGTTTTGGTAACAGAAATCATTACATTTTAAACTTCAAAGAACGCTTTGTAAGTTTTGAATAAACCTAAATGCACTGATTTAATGTCCACCTATTTAAGTACTGAAGTGGTTGCTGCTGATATGATCTGTTTTACTGATGGCTGTGCAGCTGCATTCTTCTTGAGATTAAATTCCCTACAGCATGGGTATATGTTACTTTAACACTCTACTTTACAACAGGATTGAAGCCAAAATGCCTGATTGCTGACAGATTGTTTGTTATTCAGTTCTCCTTTAGTAGCATCGGTAGGTTGGAGAGAAACTGGCTTTGTTTAAGCTGTTGAGTCATACAAATGAGTCACACAGGAAAGAGCTATGAGCAGCAATGCTTCATATTTTCTCACTCACTCTTCTTGTAAAACCTTCAGATTACCTGACAGTTCTAGTATTTCATTTGAAATGTTTCCCGCCCTACTGTCCTGACTCAAAGCCCTGGGGAAATGAACTGAGCTTTACACTGTGGCAAAAAATCACTAATCTCCTCCTAGGACCTTACCCCTAATCATTGTTTACTGTGAATTCCTCCCTCTTTGACTCCTTTTCCAGCGTGTTTGTAACGGTTGGTTCAGTGGCTGCTAGAGGCGACTGCTTTTGTGTTGGTTTTCGGTGTCTTTTATTTTGATATCCCGTTCTGTTTTCCCTGCCTGTTTTTTTGTTCCACCTGTGTTGCGTTTGTTTCCCTGATTTCT
The DNA here is from genome assembly GCA_037974485.1 of Hemigrammopetersius urotaenia. Classification (NCBI taxonomy): domain Eukaryota; kingdom Metazoa; phylum Chordata; class Actinopteri; order Characiformes; family Alestidae; genus Hemigrammopetersius; species Hemigrammopetersius urotaenia. The sequence continues at coordinate 7,001,951 of JBBPDC010000023.1, forward strand.
GTGGGTATTTAGGTTCTGTTTATTCACCAGTCTGTGTCAGTCCATCACCCTTACTACCCTGTTCTGTTTCTGCTTATGCACGGTTTTGAAATAAAGAGCCAAGCACTGCGATGGATGCCTGTGGTCTGAAATGGGAAAAAGCATGGCAGCGGGGTCTCCCCCGTAGCCGTGACAGTGTTGCTCCGCTATCACCCTTTCATATCCCACAAGAAACACACAAATTGTCTTGATGTACCCATTTGATCTGTCAATTCATCAGGTTAAATGCCACAAAATGTGCCTCTCCTCCATGTGCCAGCATAAATGTCTTATTTTGTCTTTTTATTTTGTCTTTTGCGCAAGTGAAATTTGTAACCAAGATGCATTACAGAAAGACTGCAAAAGTTTAGATGCTAGTCTTACTACACAGGTTTCATCTTATTAGTACAAGCTAAAAAGTGTAAAAAATAAATAAATGAATAAATAAATAAACTGTATATTTTTTAATAGAATTTGTATATGTTGTCCAGAACAATGTAATTATTGTACAATGTGTACAGAGAACTGATATTAACTAAATTATTATATTATAATTAATGTAATTAATATTCATAATACCTCATATTTTAAAACTGGTGACCAAATATTAGGGTAGCTAATTTGACAAATGAAAGTAATATTACTATATAAAATATACTGACCTATAGGGACTATTATTGACATGGGCATGGGTGTTCCCTGGCCAGCCTAGCCGTAGGGGTTCTCAGCCAGCCAGGGATTTAGCAATAGGTTCCCCTGCATCAGTCCACCCTCATGCTACCCTCACACTTCCACTTTATTATACCAGTTGTCTGTGTTTTGAACTTTGTTTAGATTTTGGCCCTCGTGCCTTCTTGGATTTTGTTAATAAAGCAAAATTGAGAAATCTGCGCCTGCATCTCCTTCCCAGACTGGTACATACTACACAAACCCTCTTCTGTGGTAAATTTATCATATTTATATCAGCATTACATAAGAATGATAAATAAATAAAAAGCATACAAATAATTAATGTAACAAGTGATTTTAAACTTTTGAACAAAGGTGTATAAATTGTCAGGCCTATTAAAACAAACAAATAAAAACAAATAAAAAGGCCCAACAGCAGTGTTTACTCTTTCCTCTCGTACTTACATATATAGTAGTATTCTCTGCCTGGTCGAAATTCAAAGCCCAGTGAGAAGGGTGTAAAAAGCTGGAACTTTTCAGAGAACTTTAGGGGCCCATTGGGTGAGTGAGGTCGGTTACATTCCCAGCGCTTGAAGCCTGTTGCAGTGTGGTCACAAGAGCTGTAGCCATCGTAGTTGACCATGTACAGCATGTAACGCTCAGTCCTCTCCTCCGGCACTGAGTCCATGTAGTGAGGACAGTAGACATCCAGGTAATCATTTATACACACATCAATGTGGTAGTCTCCTCTGTAGAATCTGTGCAGAGAAAGAAAGAGGTACGCGAATTGAGAAGATGCAGATATAATATATTCCTCCTAAGCTCGTTCTCATTTAGTGCTTATTTTTGAGCCATGCACACTGGCTGCCCCATAAAAAAGGAAGCTTCCAATAAATGGCTCTTATTTGAGGGTAACTACCATATGCATGTGAAAAATGAATCATCGTAACTGAGCTTTAAATATGATACATTTATGTATGAAACATGACACTTTGAATTATTGCACACAGAGAAATTTCAGCATGGGGAAAATTTTGGATCTCTGGCCTGCCATTTCATTTTTGTTTATTGTAAAATAAGAAGACCGTTAAAGGATCTAACCATGCATGATGTCAGTGGGTTATGCAAGGTATTCATTCCTGAATGAGGAAGCAATTGAAAAACCATATACTCCCCAGGGCGCCATATAAGGCTCCATTTGCACAACTTTAGCAAAGATGTACTGGGTCAGCTTAGCAGCAGAGCCTCACGGCTGACATGTTCAGAATGCTTGCTAACTGCCTCTGTTCTAACACTGAGATGGTGCAGCTACTGGGGGTTAAATATAACAAAATATTTTTAAAAATACATATAACTATTTTTCCTGTTTATAATTAAACAGGACTAACTTGGACATATTGCCCAAATGAATGGAATATTTTTTTATTTAAAAAAAAAACAACCAAAAAACTGCAAAGAATGTTGTATAAATAAAACAAAATTTTTTACAGTTTTGCTTTTCTTAAGATTAAAATAAAGAAAAAATTGGACATTTAAGTGTTTGCTGTAGAATGTAAATCACATACTCGCTATGTAATGACCATATGTAATGATGTCATTACATTGGAATGGTATAGCAAAACAAAAGTAATAAGTCTTGACCTCTCTGAGCTAATGTGACAGTGCAAGGTCATGTGCTGGGGATGATGTGATGTTGTCAGTGGCTTGGGAGAAGCTTTCAGAGCATTGACTCACTAAGTCCAAAAGTTACTGCTCTCAAGGCGCTGGATGGTTAGCAGTTGCCCTAAAGAGAGCCAGGCAAGCTCATGGGCTAAGGTAAGCCCTGGGATCCTGTTGTGGACAGAAGCACAGCTGGTGCACCGACACAAGGATTTTCACTCATTAAGGACAATAAAAGACTACTAAGCAAAGATCATCATGTGGACTTCAATTACACTGCTGTAAGACTACGTGTGTCCCTGTTGAATTGAAACCCAGTATTTGTGTGTGTCCGCGAGAGTATATGAACAAGGAAAACACAAACTCATTATGCAGAAAACTACTGAGTTATTTTCAATAACTAGTGTTCCTTTAATGAGCTACTTAATCCTAATTAAAAACAAAAACTATGCTAAGCAAAAATTTTGCTTTGCCCATTACTGCTCTTTTGTTGAATGATTTCATATTTTATATTGCTATCTTACATAACTACTTTGCTAAACATAACACAGTATTTGGAACTTCACCATCCAATGTGTCAGCAGGTATGTTTAAACTCTTGTTTCTTCTGTATCATTTCATCCAACACACGTCAACAGCAGTGAAGAGTCAGCAACTTCCTCAGTCACATTATTAGCATCTTACATTTCCTGTTTTTCCAGAAGGGATGACACTGGCAGCAGCTGAAGGGGTGTCATCAACATCTGTCTATTATCACCTGGGGAAACACTACATTCATTCTTCCATCTATCTGGTCAAAGCACGGCACCATTTACTCTTACCTGAGACATTCACATGCTTTGCTAAAATCACAAGCAGGTTTTTTACTGAATATTACTGAACGGTCTTCCTAGAGTCACAGAGGGAATTATTTGTTTCAAATGGACCACAAAATGTTCTGTCTTATCTTGGAAATCAATACATAACAGGCTTTAACACAACATCACAACATTTTTATTGTCAATACTGAAGCTAATACCAACTCATATATTTTCAGCACCTACAGGTTCGGCTCTCATGATTCATAAAGAGAGCTAACCCCCTTAAACTATAGGAACAAAACAAACAACTCATCAGTGTGACATTTATTCATCCTCTGAAGAGTGATGGCACAGCTGTTCAATAAGTCACACAATGCAATTGCCAATTCATCATTAGGATTAAAAGGTATGTTCTTTAGTTGTATCTGTCACGGCAAAAACAGAAATGTGGCCCCATAGCAAGGTATACAACAAAGCATTCACGTTAATGATAATCCTCCTATTCTTACATGCACTAACTCTGTCTCTTTTGTTCTCTCTCTCTCTCTCTCTCTTTCTCTCTCTCTCACCTAGCTCACACAGGGCTGGAAAGGTGATGACAGGCTACTGTCTCGGAAAAGGCCAAAGACTGTGCGTGAAAGACTACAGTGTTTAAAACTGGGTCAAAGCAAGGTCAAATGCCGACACTCCAACAATAGACAGAAAAGTAAAGGCTGTGTCTGAATGGTATGTTTACATTGTCATTTAGGTCAAAGTCATTTATGTCATTTATTGTCTTTTTTTTTTTTTTTAAAGGAAACTAATAAATCTCTTGAAATCTGGGCTTATTACTTGAGGCATCAGGTCAGAATCTGATTAATATTAATATTATGCAAATGAAAAATGAAGAAAACTTATGACTCAATTTTCTCAATGACGGATCTCAGTTATGACAAAGAACCCAATAATGAGACCAGAGACAAAACATGTAAGACGGAGCCAGTAGTGTAATGAATGATATTGACTGTGCTGGTATGCAATCTTTAGCTGAAATTGGCCACTTTAAGAGTTTTACATTGTAATGCACTGTGGCCCAAATGTACTGAAACTGTAGACCATACATTATAATTAATATATATGTTGCATAAGTGTGTCGAGTAAAAAACTGAGGTCCACATACTACACCTTAGAACTGAGAGGTTGAAGGAATAGATTCTTGAAGGAGGTCACAAAATGGGCAGAAAAGATTAGAGAATTAGTAGCCAGTCATCAGTCATCATTCAGCTGGCTCCATATAGCTGCACTGAGGAAGGCTCTGAGGCGTACAGGCCACCTGTCCTTGCTCAACCAGTGCCCAATTTCCCTGCCCTCTAGAGGGAGCTCTTTAGATAATTACTGCAATGGTTCCCTCAGGCACAGGTCAGCTAAGCCTATGGCCCTGTGGCCCTTTCAGAGCCACAGATGGATGGCCTCATCCTCATATTACAGCTCCCTAAGCGCTGCTGGAGCACTCAAACACAGTTGGCCCATCATTCACTCAGTGATGGCAGTGGCACATCTTCTAGTGCTCTGAATATTACTCATTTCCTCCTTCCAAACGAATGGTCTGTCTAGAAGCTTTGACGTTATCCACACACAATTGACTCCCAGGACTCCATGCTAAGCAGGCCTCTCATTCTGTGTATTTCCCAAAATCCAAATTCTCATTCTAGAAATTCTGGGCATGGATGAAGGTGGGGACATCTCTATATATGGAATACTGCTAAAAATCTTTTTGATGCTGATAAATTTTTCAACACCACCAATGCAATGCAATATTATAGTGCATTCCTAGTGCTAATTTGAAAGAACACCGCTACATCTGTGGCTGAATGGCATGAATCATAAAGGTATCTTTGAGAACAGATATGACAGTCGTATACAATATTTGTAAAATACCTACAGTGTACAGGTCAGTCTAGCTGGTCTCACATCACCATCATTAGCAGTGAGAGTGCTGAAACATGTTGTACATCACCCTCTCAGTAGGGGTACTCTGCTCCCAAGGGGCTTTCAACCCATAACATACACACACGCACACACAAACGACAGTCTGACAGCAGACCTTCACACATGTTTTCTTGGTGCTGTTTTATAAAGTTGCACTTGTGCTCCTAATACAAAACTGCTTTCACGCTCCACATACCCACTGCTGGTCGGGTACATGGTTAAACTAATGCACTGCTCAAAAAAAACAAAAAACAAACTCATCATCTAGAGTGGACCACTTAGTCCTGCAAGGACATGCCATAAGTAGACTGATGAGAACAAGCGCCTGCCACATTGAACCTTAGGTCAGAACCTTTGGTCGGAGACTATGGATTGCTTATTATTAACGAAGGCCCCATTATTCAGGAAAGGGTGATGGCACTGACCCCTTGGTCATCCATCTTTGGGGGGTGTCTAGGAAAGAGTGGTAGGTCTGCTAAAATCACTTGCCCTGGCAGAGAAGAATTACCTTCTAGAAAAAAATAAAATTACCTTCAAGAATTACCTTCTAGAAAAACAAACAAAGCATTTGGCCAACAACAAACATAACAGGGGCAAAGCCCATGAATGTCCAAGCATCATATTTTTACCAATCTCAGTGTTCTCTTGTGGGGTGGACAAAGAAATATTTATCTTTAATTTGTTCAGACTTTATTTAGGTCACAATCTATTAGTAGTAAAACATTTGTAGTGGCCTATTACAAGGGTTGTCTGGGGTTTCATACACAATAGTTTAACATATTAAGTTTACATTATATTGTTATCTGCTACACATTATTCTTGGTTATATGAAGTTTTGAGTTACAATTATGTCATTTACTGTAAAATAACTTTTTGTTTTATTACAATTTGCTGGCATGAGGTGTCCATGGCACAGTCACAAGAATGCACCTGCACATACACTTGCAGACCACTCGTCTAAGCAAACAGTTATGTCTCCCATTGCAACCCTCCCACAAGGACCAGTCTGCAGTCCACCTCAAATCACTTTCCTAGGCCTTAGGCAAGGTTGCTCTGCACTCAATCAAGGCAATGCTAAAACAATTAAAATGAAGTAAGCAGTTAACAAACCACAAATCCAAGCTGCAAATCAACAAGCCACACTAACTGTCCTCAGTATTCTGTCACCATTTATGGGTGATTTTAAATTTATTTGAAAGAGTAAAGTAGCCTATGTATTAAATCTAAACCACTTTTTGGGAATGCTGCCATGGTGTTTTTTAAGCTAAGACTCAATCGATCAGCAAAGAGGCAGGAGTTTGAAGAGCGATAGGGTTGCAGTCTGAAGTGAGTGTTCAGCCCAAGCGAGAGGGTGGTCCACACACTGGCAGGGCAACTGTTTTTATCTTCAACAAACGCAGCAGCCACAGAAAAAACAGCACATGTAAAGTCATGTAACATCTAAACATAGAGTGCTCTCAGAGTTCCGAGCATGCTCAGGCCCCAAACACCTGGTGCCCTCAATCTCTCCCTGCCTGCCCAGCCTTATTCCCGCAGAGCCTGTCAGAGGCTCCTCCATCAGCCAGCCATCCTGCAGGGCCCACAGCCAGAACACACACACACACACACACACACACACACACACACACACACACACACACACACACACACACACACACA
>JBBPDC010000023.1:7013395-7033301 GCA_037974485.1 Hemigrammopetersius urotaenia
CAATCAATAAACCCCCCCTCAGTTTTTGGGTGCCAACTGGCAATGTCCCCTGCATGAACCCAAAACACCCCCCCAGGGCCCAATAGGCTCAACAGGGCTCAACAGAGCCAGTCCTGCCCGCCAGCTCGCCACAATATAATTAACTTGCATTTGTCTTTTAACTTTATTATTGAGTATATTTAACAGCAACAAGGATTTTGAAAGCTCTCCCTACTAATTGTGATTTTATAAACATGAATAGACAACACGATGTGGCTAACATACAAATACACACATACACATATATTTATACACAGCATTTTGTTTGTATATGTCCCATTACCATCCCTACAGTGGAAAGAAATGTCATCTCTCATCTTTAGTCAATACAGCATTTCAGTGCTCTTCACTGTAACACTGAGGTTGTCCCCTTGTTACCAAATTCAGCAAGAGAGTTATGTCTACAATACGATAAATAAAATGAATGCTTGTAAACGCGGGTGTAAAAATACATTGGTGCAAGCACTATTTTAAGAAAGATCTACAACAGTTCAGGAGTAACTGAAAAACTGCAGCCAATGCTGACCTTGATTTTGTGATTTTGCTGTCGACATTGCACCTGCCTCTTACTATCAACTGCTTATCCCAAGGTCTTTAAGGGAACAAGTATCTTTTGTTACTCTTACAAAATGTTAAACTTTTACATTAAAAGCTTAGCAGTTCAGCAGGGTTTCAAAAGTTTCAAAAAAATTAGTGATCAACAAATTATGAAACTATCCAACCAGAATATTTTCTGCAAGATAAGAGAATTGCACTTGCAAACATCTTGGCCTACAGCTTGCTGGAAAGCAACACAAAGGCTCGTCCTGCTTATTCAGCCCATAGGATAAAGGCTTTCAGACACAGATCATTCAACCCTGAAGCTAGGTGGGGGTAGTTTACAGAGGGGATTCTGGATGATTACCTGTGAGCAGTGCTTGTTTGTTGGGGAGGAAGCAGACTAAAGGCAAGTTCAGGTTGCCTTCCCAGAGGAGGGGTGGTTATGCAGGAGGGCTTATTTGAGGAACAGGTCGAGACGTGCTACTTCGCGAGCTGCTGACGGAGTTAAGCAATGCAGTCACAGGCAGACTGATGATGTTGCTCTTTCTCACGGTAGGCATAGTTACACTAGTGCTAATCCTCTTTTGCTGCTAATGAAAAGCAGGTGAGCAGCTGAGAGAGCTCACATACACACATGCACACCTCAGGCAAGAGGTAAAGTCTTAATGTATATTTGCATTTGAGGGGAGTTGGGGTCAAAGTATTCTGTGGGCAACAAACCACAAAATGACTTTAGTCAGTACAACTAAGGAAACTACTACTAATTAATTCAATCTAGCCAGAGATGTACAGAGTAACTTAACATCTGTTTCTACACAAAAGCATAAAACATCAGTGCACCTACAGACAAGCACAAGCTCATTACACACATTTACCCACACATGCTGGGTCCATATTGAGAGCCCTCATACACAGCATTCCTTGTTGCCTGCTGGCTCTTGTCCCTTCACACTTGTCACACTGAAATTCAGCCACTCACATGTTTTTGAGTCATCTGAAGAGTCTCTTACAGGCCTGTTAGCATGGGGGAAGTGTCAGGTGACAAAGCTGGGAATGAAGTCTCACTGGGGGGCCTCCCGATCTCCCGCTACTATAGCCTGTTGTCCACACAGCTAATTGGAAAGATCTATGGGGTTCAAAGATCTGTGGTTTAATCAGTATTTAGCACCATCTGGTTGGACCCTCCTAACCTCCTCCTGCTTCTCTTTATTCAAGACTTCCTGCTAAAGGCTGGGGACTGTAAAGCCCTCCTTCAAAATGGAGACACGCAACAAGAGAAAGATATGCACATGCTATAAAATGTGGAAGTTTTATTTGTTTTCAGGCATAGTATGAGAAGAATAATATGTCTTTTAAACAGCGAACAGATGTGCGGCAGGTTTCAATTAAGGGACCCACAAAAAAGGGTTGCTTTTTTCCCATGGTATAGTAAATTCTCTTCCATATCTAAAATATACACTTGTGGATGCAACTTGCATGTCTACATCAGTATCACTATCAGGCAAACCTACTGCCATCTTCAAACACTTCTTCTTTTTATTTGTATCTCACTGCCAGAGCTGTTGTTTCAGGTAGGCACACAGTAGTCCCTAATGAGTTTCCACAGTGCTTTGGTGTTAGCAGTTCCATGGTGTTAGCAGTGAAGGTTGCCAGGTCTTTCACACTGCTGTAGTAGAGGCTGAAAGGGGTGCCAGGTCCTTCTTCTGTCAGCAGCTCATGCTGAGGTATTTAACACAGTTTAGACAGAGCACTTCAGCTGGAAGACAGATGTGGCACACTGAACACAAATGCAACTTTCTCTACAAATTCAAATGTGAATAGGTCAGGAAGGGAGATAAGCTAAGTAGGTTCAGGAGCACAGCGTCTCTTATGATGGTGCAGAAGTTGCATCTGGTCACTGAGGAATGAGAGATGGATGGAAACGTAAAACACAAAGCTTTCCTCATCATAAAAATGTAGCACTCTATATTCCAGTTTACTAGGACTTCATCTGTGATTTAGCGGGTAGAGCTGAGAAATGATTAGCCTGTTTTATCATTCAAAAGACTGGAGTGACACTACGAAATACGTTCTACATGTTCTAGGTATAAGAGGTACAGATGTACAAATTATGGCAATCTCATTGCATCTACTCCTCTTCATCAATGTAATTACCTACCACATGAGGACATTTTGTGCCATTGTTTAGAGCAAACATGACCATCTCCACTTCACAATACTATCATCATCTTTATCTAAGAGGATTTCAAATATGAGATGCAGTGCTGGACTTAAAGCTTTTTTCTCTCTCATTCATGAGTGAGTGTCAGGCATGCTTCCAAACACAAACACATTTTCTTGCACAGATTCCATTCAAATCTAATGAGACTTAAGCTTGCCATTCAACACACAACCAAACGGAAAAAGTGGTGCTGCCATCCGTGGGCCTGGCTTAGTAGGAAGCTAATATTTGAGCCTATAGTCAAACCGCTAAATCAGCCCTAAGGGATCAGCTCCATGCAGTGAGAGCTAAGATGATATGGAAATAGTTAACAAGGAAGACACAAAGCATGCTGTTTTCTCAGAGGCCTTGGAAAGTATGAGTGAAGAGGAAACCTCTTTATAGTTGAGAGAACTTAACAATGCCATACTGTAACTGATCTAGGTGTGAATATTTTTAAAACTTGTTCAGGCCTTATTGTACTGTTCTGGCCTTAGTGTGCACAGGCCAAATTACACTGTGAGCAGGTTGTGTGGTTAGAGGCTGACGTTCAAAGTTTAGAATATGATCCTGAGTGATGTTTCTGGATACTCATTTGAAATGCCAGCTAGGAATTCCCCACAGTTAAGGATGTTAACAGCACGTTAGCATAGATGCAAAGCATTGTCCAAAAAATGCAATGTGAAAGAATGAGTCAACAGAAAAGCATTCATTCTCAGCATGAATCACGTATAGGCAGTTTCGCGGTGGTATCTCCTCCACCCATCTCCTCAAGCCAGCAAGGCAGTACTCCTTTCTTCCCCTTTGAGTTGGAATCAGACACCTACTTCTCTTGAAGATGCCATCATGTTGTCAAATGATGTCCAATCACAGATGATACATGAATGGATCCTGTCTATGGCACATAGGGGAGAGATATCCTTATCTGTGCTCATCAGGGTCTCAGAGTGCATATCTCTTCCAGTTAGCTCTATGTCTCCCATAGCACCAAGGAAGCGTCTCCAGCTCTATCATTGGAATGTGGAAATCTAATCTGCAGAACCCTCAAACCCTTGGAGAAGACCCTCCGTGTTGACAGTCTGTCTCTTTGGAATTGTAAAGAATTCTAGGGGTCTGTGATAAACCCTGATTAAGAACTTTCCACACCTAGAACCCCCACTAGGGCTGCACAATATGGGTAAAATACTTAATTGATATTGGCATTACAAAAATACATTGCAAAAAATGCAAAAAAAACCATACAGGACCCCCCTTAGTGTAACATGACTGAAGAGTGGCCTGAATTATTTGGACCAAAACATTTAGTTTATAGAACACCATGGATCATCCTAACACTCACTGGAGGGTCACAACGCACAATAAAATGTGTGACTGATTAGAGGGTTTATTTGCATATTGAGAGATGTTGGTATTTGTGATACTGACACAGGTCAACATTTTTTTGTAATCATCTGAAACCACAACACACTTTTCTAAATAGGTTTTTCATGATTTCATTTTTTTCAGTCACACCAACTTTTTGAATTATGAGTAATATTAGATTTGCAATAGATTTACATGTGGGTTTTATTAAACCTCAAGCACCAATCAAGTAACTGTTTCAATGTTTCAAAGTCAGACAGGCCACACTGTGGCATAGATGTAATGATCAGTGTCAGTCAGCTACCACTGTTTCTTCAAAAACACTCAGCATATGATTATTATATGATCATTATACCTATCATGCAGTATAGAACTAGCTTCATCACAAACACTGTACATGCTAGGGAAAAATAAGCATGAAAAACACTACAAAACCCACTGAAACTTGTCTCTGATGATTTTGATCTGTTGACCTGTATTATTGTACAGCATTGTGCAGTTACCAGCCTGAGCACTGCTCTCTGTCCCGCATCCCTGACAAGGGAAGTTCAGAAAGACCTTGACCTTCACTAGTGCTGCTCTAATTTATTTTGGCCATGAGGAGAATTGGAGGACAGGATTAATGAGTGAAAGAAATAATACCAACTCTACGTGATAGTGAAATAAATGTACTATACAGTCATGTGTATTTGGCAGACTGAGCAAGTTTTACATTAGGTAAGCCTACTTCAGCTCCATTTTAAGCTAAGCCTGTTTTCTTTAAAGAAATACCAAAGTAAAGTATCACATGTTACAGTTTCACATCATAGCCTATTTGCTCGTCTTCGTGTGGAGTATATGAAATAGATAAATTATGCATACAAGGACAACCTCAGACAGCTTCTTAGGGATATTAAAAGGAATGCTTTTGAAAAGTGCACAGAGTGAGCCTCAAAGTTGCAAAGTTGTTGAGAGTGACTGAGACTTCAGTCCTGGCATGCAGGGCTTACTCTCTGTCAAGCAATCCACCATAATCTACAAACCAAACATATCAGAAACTTTTGTCAAAGTTTTGTTTTTTGCCGCATAGACCCCATTTACACCTCATTACTTAATGCAGACACATTTAAAAGATACAAATTCAATCACTCAAACCACTTCAGGAAGTGGATTAAGACATGTGTTATAGCAGTGTAAATAAATCCATCTCTTCAAGGCACATTAAAAAACAAACACCCTTTCTAACACTGGGAAGATACATCCACCAGAGATACCTCTGCTGCCCTTCAACTACCCCCAATTAGTACAGGCATTGCTGCTGCCTGGTTTGTGAGCTCCTCCTATTCTAATTAAACTTTGGATGGGATGAGACAGCTGGTTTAAATATGCCAAGTTTGGTTAAACAGTACCTCAGCTTGCATTGATACGATACAGTATATATTACAGCACATGGTTCATGATGTTGATGACACAGCAGGTAACATCTGTCTTCTTTTAAACATTGACAGCAAAATTGTACAATGCATTGGAATAGGACAGAAAAAACTGAGGAGCAATATAGGCAATTTCTGTCTGGCTGACTGGAGACATACTTGGCTAACAAGTGTAAATGTGTGTGGCTAAAATCATGTTAAAATACACGAAAGTACCAGATAGTAGTCACATGGAGTGAACATGGTGTACATGGGGTCTCAGTCTGTCTATGTATGGTCTTGTTCCAAGTTTTTTTCCTATGATAAAAATCAAAAGATGAATGAAGAGTAATGGATAGTCCATTACTCTCTACCTCTGTCAGTTCTTATTCTTCTATCACTCCCACTCTCAAACCCAGTCCCGGGAAGGTTTGCAGTGGACCTTCTTGATGAATGAGCCCCGAGAGATTTGTTTTTGTGTTCTTTTTTATTTCTCTCTCTGCCCGTTGTTTCCAGTGTGCTTCTAATGACTGCGCCGCTTGCCGGCGCACAGTGGCTGGCCATCAGTAAGGAGGGGAGAGGATGAGCCTCCGGCAGGCGCACATCTGCTTAAGCATCCATGCTCTACTGCTTCTTGTGGAGTGAAGGTTGCATTACTAATGCATGTTGCCGGGCTCTGGCTTGTGAGTGTGCAGCAATGGGTCGCTTATTTATTACAGTGCTCACACATGTTTCTACTGAATGGTGCTAACACACTGCAGATGTCTGCTAGGAGCGTGCGTAGTTGAATGAAGCCAGACTGTGACCTGCAATGCACAAGGACTCAATGTGCTGACACATAATGCATCTCTGAGACAAGAGAGAAAGGCTTGAGGCTGCCAGTGATGGTCTTTTACAGATCTTTAAAATCAGCAAGAAAATATACAGACAGACAGATGATATTAGCAGAGTCCCAATCTTTAGGCAAGGGGGAGAGAGAGAGAGCATGAAACCTTGCACAGCATTAAATAATCCTGAATAGCTGATGATTTACTAGATGGTTAATAAGTGGCATGAAGATGCATGCATTCGTTAATTAGGTGGTCAATTAATGTTTAATGCCATTAGACAATTCTGTCTCTTGACAAAGATCATTAGGTATAACTTTGGGTCAAAGATTGCTTTTAGAAAAGCACAGTGGATAAAGGAGATGTTTAGGTGTCACTCACGACTTTAAATCCTGTTTCCTGACGGATCACATTTAACCTCTTGAGACTTCGCTCAGGAAGAACAGTTATGACACTATGTCCATTAGCCAAATGGTTTGCACTTCGGTCTTATTAATCAAGACCTCTCTTCACTTGGCATTGTGTCTTGCCATTCTGCAACACTATACGGTAACCTAGCAGGTCTAAGGCTAATAAATCTGGCCCATAAATGTTCCATGAAAGGCAGAGATGACAAGCAGCAGCAGCAGCAGCTTCTTTAATAACAAGCGACAGACAGTGCATTCTTGCAATCTCCTCTCCCAGTCATAAATGAATGTGCACTGGGCAGCTTTGATGTCACTACTGCTACAACCTTCTGGTGACCAAATGTGCAACTTTAGAGCAGTCAGTGATTCATATGTCCCACCACACACAGTTTCCCTACTGCAATGAGGAGGGGATGGACACATATGATTCAGGCCTCATCCACACATTCACAGTTATTTGAAAACATTTTTACACCTGATAACTCGGTTGTTTCTGTGTGTTATACAACATTGGGGTTAATTACAGGAATTATTAACTGAATTTGACTTCATACTTTTATTACACCACAGCGCAAATATGTCATGATCTGCTGCACTTTGTTCTTTTGACTGCGAGCATTAGCAATGTATCAATGTAACTTGATTATAGATGAAAAAAAGATGAAGAGTACCCGCGTATAGTTCAAAACCGTGTTGTTGTGTTTTGGTAAAAAACTGTATAAACCCTAAATATGCCCCCAAATATGCTCCCAGAACACTTTTTCAGTTTAAAGCATTACCCTTAAAGAAAGGTAAACCTGTATTCGCCTCTTTTAATTTAAATTTAATTCAGATATACAACTTGGAAGGTCGCGGGACAAAAGTATTGGGACACTGCCGGGAGGTGAACGGTTTTCAGGGAATAAGCCCTGATCTACTAAGGCTAAAAATACAAATGAGGGCTCACTGGAAAGGTCTCCTGGAGATAAGTCGAACTGTGGAGTTTGAAGTGTTTGAGTGCTTGCACGGCAGAGAAATTGCACTTGGAGCCCAGGGGCTCAACCCTGGTGTGGAATTTGAAAAAGTGCTTACACGTTGGCTACAGCCTGCCCTGAGTCCCCTTGTGTGAAAACATCCAGAAAAAATATATTTGTGGCCACAAATGAGCAAAAAAGGCAGAGAATATTTGCAGTTTACACGTTATTGTGGGGATTTCAAACACTTAATAATATAGAGGATACTGAAACAGGGGATTTAAATCGAACCAGAAGAGTCCAGATCTCTCGGGGGAGCACCAACAGTGCACTGTGTGTCACTGTAAACTACAGATTACTCTAATGGAAACGTGGACCTCCTGAAAACGATGAGCTGGGTACACTGGCTCCTAACCAATAGACTGCTGGGTGATCATTAAAATTAAAAGCATACCCCTATTAAGTATTGATCTTTCTCTGCAGAACTAGGATAACAAGGCATCATTTGAGCTGCTCTCCATCTTTGGTTCAGAACACTGAAGGGGTAAAGTCATGCCCAAATGAGGTCATACCCCCTTCACTTAATATACAGATGACAATACACATGCTGTTTTCAACAAAGGCACATAGTGCTTCATATGCTAAGAAGTTTATTCTTGCTCTTTGTCTGCCCTAGTAGATAGAGAGTTCAGTGCATTTCAATTGCCCATCTTTATGGGATTTATCTTGGCCTGTAGTTTGTATGCAACTCCACTTCCTCAACCCACACCTAAGGCATCGCTGGCTCAAGCCTCAGCGTTCTGATACTGGAGCCATCGGACTGCAGACGAAAGCTCTGCGGACTTTCCAGAGACGATACAGAGTGTAATGGAGATTAAGAGACACACAAACAGACAGGAACGTTGATAATGAGCCTGATACAGCCACATGGCTCAAGTCCTAACACTTAACAAAAAGGCGGCAAACTAACACACATAAAATAAACTTGTTGCTTGTAAAGAGATCTACATTGCAGAGTACACAGTAATTATCTCAGTGACAGGCTTGCAGAACAATCCACCTTGTCATAGCAGGGCTCAAGGAGAATGAGTAGTTAAGGCCACTGCCATGCACCTGGCATTCTCTTTCAACCACCAGCGCAGGCTTCATGCTAGAATGACAGGAAACACAAGTAGGATGAATGAGGAAATAATTAGGAAGTGGTTTTACATGTGAGGAATGACTTACATTCACACTATGTGGTTCAGGATGGCACTCATCTTATTGAGTGGCATTTCAGCAGAAGAAAGGTCAATGTGTCAGTCGGCACAGTCTCCCAGGACATCACTATAAACCTACAAATCTCAATTCAAAAATCCCTACAATGTCACTCACAAATGATGAATCTGACTCCCAAACACTAGAGCATGAAGGTCAAAGTTCCTGGCACACATCACTGGTTTAAGATGATCCAGAAACCAAGTGTTGTGAATGCAGAATGCAAGTGTTCTGGATTTTTCTGTAGTATATGTATGAAATTACATACATTCTGGTCTTTTTTCTTTGGTTCAAGCAAGCAACGCTCCAAGGCCAATTTTGTGCATTTTCAGAAACAAGCAGCACAGATCAACACCATAAAGCTTTCTGCCCAAAGATCCCCACTGATTCAAAGAGAAACACACCACACAGCAACGCACACACAGACACAGAAACATGGCTATACGCATTCATGTGAATGTGCATTTCGGCATGTCTTTGTGTGGGTGTGTCTGTGTGTCTACTTTGGCCCTTGTGTGTGTCTGTGTGTGTGTGTGTGTGTGTGTAAAATCCTATCAATGTCACAAAGGTCACGCTGCCTCAAGATAACCCAGAGAGATTGCTGTGAGATTCTGGGATTTTCAGGCCCTTTATTTTGTGATTAGGTGTCACTAGAATTTCATTGGTGTCACAATGAAGCCTTTTATGTTCTGGGCACCTCAAGGTTTAATAGGCGAATCAGTGTATTCAGCATGAATGTAAATGGGGTGAACCCTTCACTTCACAATGCTCATTAATTCCAACCATAATTGTATATACACCATCCCCTTTTCCGCATGGGAGGAATTTTCTCCTTTTTTATACTTTGGTGTATTTGTAATTCCCACAGGGATTGAAGGTTTCTTTTTTATGTCACAGCGATCACTGGGACGGTCATTTAGTGTGCCGTTCAGCTTGCGGTCAAGCTTATTCGGGTGAGTTATGTTTGAGAGGATGTTTGAAGTCTAAAGTCAGCAGCAACCATCAGTGCACTGACAGCAATCATATTAAGGAAACAAATGTGTCCAAACACTGCCTTGCCGCGGCTCGACAAATAAGTAACCATGTTTACTGGTACCATGACAACTGTTCCATGAATAGCCATGTGCATGTCAATCGCCCTATACAATAATTTCTTGAGCTTCCTGTACAGTCATAATTCACCAAGCACGTTTGAATATTCCCAATGCATCAGAAATGAGCAGCAGAGAATGGCTAAAATGAGCCAGATGTTGACCAACAGCACAATTTCTAATATACAGCTGTAGTGGGATAAAGAATGCTGTGAACATTAGATGGTCCATGTATATGAAAGGCAGACAGCATGCAGGGCTGTGCACTTTGTCAAGACAACTTTACAGCCTTATTCACTCAGCAATATACAGGCTCATAAAAGCAGCTTTCAGACCACACCACATCATGGCACCACTACAAGTCGAGTTAATCACCAGGATTATTTGCACATCTAGCAGACATTCCTGCAGCCATGCCAGCAGCATACAATCATCATCCTGACTCTCGTCGGCTAACCACTATCATGGTCAGAGCACATCATGGGAAAACTATCTATTTAACCAGCAAGAACATTTTTTTACAATGTTCTTGCAATGTTCTTACAAAATACATTTATTTCCTAAATGTAGCTCATTAAAAATAAATTATGTCAGAGGTACAGATTCTAAACTTCAAAAGTTGTTGAAGTCGTGTTCTTCAAAAGAAAAGGAGATATTTTGCTATGACTGGAATGTTATTCAATGTTCTTCATATAAATATAGTCTTGTTTAGCAGAGGAAAAAACACTTTTACTTGTTTATGCTTTCTCTAGGTGTGAAATGTACATGTATATGTAAGTCATTAAACTATTCATTAGGCAATTAACAGCTAAGTAATAACATTACTTCTAGCGGTTCATGGAATACAAAACTGGAGCTGATTAGACATGACCTTTACGTTTCTAGCTCTGTGATTCTCAGGCTCTGTGCTCAGGTCAGTGGGGGCCTCTTTGTTACAGTGCTGGAGAGCTGAATGGGGCAGTGAGGAGCAACAAAAGCACCACTTGTCCTGGGCACACATAGTGAGCTTGGGCTGCATAACCCTGCTCAGTGATTTTTCTGTACAGGAAACTGCAACAAAGGCCTATTAAGATACACGCAATTAGTCAAGCAGTCAAGGGGTATCCATATGCGCTCACACACTCAGACACTCATGCACCAGTGCATGCTTAAGCACGTCTCAAGGTGTTCAAGTGAAAAATCTACCCTTTGTGAGCTACAGCAATATGGGATTAGCATGTAATCTAGATAACAGAACATATGAATATAGAATTTAGCAAACCGACTATATGAAATGAGAGACCGATTCCATGTGAGACAGCTGCTACAATGATGTACAGTACCTTGGAGGGTCAGAGCAATATGAATATTCTATTATCTATATACATTTTAAAAGACGTATTGGATCAGCCCAGGCATGTTTAGTCCAAATGTTGCTTTAGTTTAGAAATGGACCTTTAATGCTAATTAAATGCTAGATGTCAACCAAAGTTTTTCCGTAAAAACAACCCTCCAAAACATCCATCAGCCTTTTCAAATCTCATTCAGGTTTGTGAATGTGGTTGAAGACCAAGTATGACTAACTGTGAGCTATAATAATGAACAAAACTAACTTTTTACAACACTGCCTGCTTTCACAAACCAATGCAGGAGGTGAAGTGCTGATCTAGAATCAGTCTTCAGTCTTCTGAGGCTCTAGTGTCTGGAATAGCTGCATGTAGTGAAAATTTGTTCGATTTTAAGTCATACTGATCCTTAAACAATATGGATGACTATACAGTTCTAGTGTCTGTTGGAAACATTTGCCTAATTTTGGACTCTCATGCTTCTCAACTATGCCTGCAGTGATTAAGTGTATTTTAAATAATTTTTTTGGTGGTGGGCCGTTATCGGCATTAACGTGCTGCATTAACATGAGACTCTTAACGGGCGATAAAAAAAAATATATCTGTTAATCTATTCACAAAGTTGGGTTGGGAGCTGGGTCTATACTACGCAAGCTATGATGACTTTCACCTTGATATTTTAGCGCGGATGTATACCAAGCCTTTTATGTCTGAGGATGGCTGAATGCGTAGCTGCATTCATTGTATCTTTTACATCTTGATCTCTGTTCATGAGTCTGCTGTGTGTTTTGCTCGACATTTTGTTTGTGTTTCTCCACGTTTAGTTCCTTTCTGGCCACTTTAGTTGTCGAACTCTCTCTCCAACACACATTTTTAAGGCGACTCGACCGCCGGCTCTCTTTCCGCACACATTACAGAGCCGATCAATACTCGGACTCTAATCAACCGATCAAAAACGTATATACACACGTACTGAAGGGGATGTTAGCGAATTTTGGCCTTGGAGAAGAGACAGCAAAGCCACCTATTAAATAAAAATAAAACAGAATTTAATAATAATAATAAAGGAAGAACAGTATTGTGCCTGCAGCCTCCTGGCCACTTGTGATCATACGTCCAATGTTTAGATGGTTGCTCCTCTTTGAAACTCCGTGTGAAGCAGTTTTAAATCCGTTCATACCAGTGAAGGATGATCATCGCACACCCTTAACAAGGACAGGCTGATTTGGTTTTGTACATAAAAGAAGAGCTTTTCCTGGAGGAAACTTGATCGGTTTGAAACTTGTCGAGCAGTTCCAGAAAATGATTTGCCAGAACGAAGGTTTAAAAATGGTTAAGTAAATATTTTCTGTGAGAGGCAGACTAGGCTCTGAGAGAGATTTAGTCCTGTGGGCACAGGTCCCTGCAGAGCCACTTCGTTCTACACGACAATAAGCCTTTGTGTGTCTTCTCATCTTAGTGTAGGATTGAAGAGAGACGGAAAGAGAGAGAGAGAGTGTGTGTGTGTGTGTGTTCTGTTGTATCTAACCACAAATTATAAGTCATGAATGATCTGGATTGGTCTCATGTGTCTAGACAAACAGTAAGATATTCCATATGAGTATTACACAGACTTTCCGTTCTCTCTGAGCGGCTGTGTTTGTGAGGGAAGAGATTTTAGGAACGTGTCGCGTGTGTATTAGTGAGCGCTTCTCGCTGATGTGTGTGTGTGTGTGTGTGTGTGTGTGTGTGTGTGTGTGTGTGTGTGTGTGAGGCAGAGGGAATGAGCAATGTATGTGATAAGGCGTATTATTTTATTCATTTGAGAAAGACAGGCAATCAACTCCGGAGCGCTGGCAGGCAGGGCGGGCGTGAATAATTTAGCCGAGACCTAATGCTGCTCAAATACCGTCTGAGTTCGTTCGCCGCGGATGTATTTGTCACACGTTGCTCCCTAAATTAGTGCTGCGCCTCACTTGTACCGGCACGTGCATCTGCTCTGCTTCCTGCTTCCTTACGCCGATCTCTCCCCGTCTGCGAGGAGGCAGGAGAGTGTAGAGTGTGTCGCAAACGTCTGGGGGATTGAGGAAGGGTTATTTCAGTCCTTAAAGCGGAATTCCTGTAATTTAAAAAAATAAATACATTCTGCATTATTCAATGGTTGAGATGCAAGGAGAGGCATTTAGGGTTAAATGAAATGGTTCAATGAGGAGAAACTGACTCGGATTTCTTTACAGGGGCAGTAAGTGGATCCTGGGGTCATGAGTTGTAAAATACATTTTTTATATATAATGATGATGATGGTAACGGGGTGGAAAATCTGCAAACTATACATTTCTTTGGGGCCTGTTTTGCATTTAAACTTCCTCTACCAAAGTATATACAGTAAACCCCTGAAATTCACAGAGGTTGCGTTCCAAGAGCATCCACAAATTGTGAAAAACTGTCAATTTGGGATGGTTTTTATAGTGTAAACCCCAAATATGCTCCAAAAACACATTAATTTCATTTTAAACACAGTTTAATAGTTTAATACTAAGCGCTGGAAGGTTATCGGAACAGTCAGGTTAATAGTTTTGCCCCTGTTTCTGCCATTTGTTGTCAAAACTAATTGGAGGCTCGAATGCAGGCACTAAATGTAATGTAAACTGTGGAATGAATTGTGTGATTGTGTTCGGATAACTCTGTGATTAAATTCATAGCGAAATCACAATAACTTTATACTTCTGTGTGTTTAACTTCATGCTACAGCTCTCTTTTATGTTGCGAATCACATTTCAGTTCTTATTACTGTTTCTTTTCTCGTGCATTTCATTTTTCTCCGATGTGATCCCAGACCCCTAAGACTCCTTTGTGCTGCCTTCTCGCCATTAGACCGACCCCTCATTAACGTCAATCTCTTAGACAAATAACTCCTAATTGAACAATACTTGAAAAGCTCCCTGAATTAGACCCCCCATGGAAGCTAAATAAAAGAAGGTAAATGCCTTTTCTGAGCTGTGCGGTACTCGCCAACGAAACTAAAGCGGCAGGTATAGTTAAACCAGCTCTTTCCAGGAAAATGGACACCGACAGATCCTATTTTGCCCTTTTTGTGAAATAGGGCTGCATGATATGGCCAAAATAGTTTGCTTTGCTGCATGCTGGGATTACGATACACCTTTAAATACATAAGAAATTAACCGTAAACACGTAAATACCTCTATTTAGCAGAACACACTCAAAAAACACTTATTTGTAGCTGCGATTGGTCACAACAGATTTTAAAACATTGCAATGTGTTACAGGGTTACAGTATTGCAGTATCACAGCCTTTTAAAGGTCATTATATTGTAATAACATGTACTGTTATGTGTTGTACTGCGCTGCTGTGTTCAGAAAGGGGCAGCCAGTAAACACGTCCAGTAAGAAAGTAGGAGAGAAAAACAGGGATGTAACATATAGAAAGAGGAGAGTAGGGTGAGTACAGATCACGGGTGTAATGCTACAGTCAGACGCTCAGAGCTTTAGACGTGTTTATTGGGTGAGTTCTGGTAATAGATGTGGAGAAAGACGTGATAGTGCTTGAATCATGATAGTGAAAAGCAAGATTAGTCTGTTAACTTTTCACCTCTAGGGACTAAATGGCTCATGAGAGGCTACAGTTGCGGCTTCTATAGCAACATACGGCGCGTTAACGACTGTTCATACAGTGTTGACCTCTGCTGGATATATCCTAAGATGTAGTAGTAAAACTACTTAACATGATTGTTCATTAGAAAACCTTCTTTGAGAATAAAGTCTATTTGGGCCGGCCCTGGTAAAAGCAGGCCTCTCCCATTAAAGGCATGTTCTAGACGGGTTTTGAGTGTTGCTGGGGTCCGTCGCTCCTCGTGGCCCTTGGAAAGGGATGGAAGGCAAAGTTTCTGGTCACCTCTGCATTACAGCAGGAAAGTGGGAGAGAAAGAAAGAAAAAGAGAGATGTAACATGTCACCCCGATCAATGGCTGCCTTTGTCTCCCCCCAGTCTGGGAGAGGTTTAACACCTTTCTGTGCACTTAAGGCGCGACCGCTGGCCCACGCCGAGGGAATCCGGCGGTATGGATCGGCCCGTGTCCCTAATGCGATCGGTGCTATTGATCGCACTAATGCTGGACTGCAGAAGGAGCCGGAGGAAGAGAGAGAGAGAGAGAGAAGAAAAAGAGAGAGAGGGAAGAAAGAGAGTAAGCAATAGAGAGAGAGAGAGAGAGAGAGAGAGGGGTGGGAGAAAGTAAAGAAGGGGAGCAAGGGAATGGAGAGAGAGAGAAAGACAGAAATTAAGAGATGGAGAGAGAAAGAAAGCCAGATAAAGCGAGAGAGAGAGAGAGAGCATGCTGCAGGAATGTGTCTCTGAGGAGCAGGCCATCTTCGACTAGGGCAGGGCTGGAGGAATGTTTGCAGCACCCCCCCCACCCTACTCTCCCCTTTCTTGTATCGACCCCCTCCACACACACACACACACACACACACACACACACACACACACACACAGCCTTCGACAAGGACTCTCCAGATGCTTGGGCAGGGCTGCAGGAATGCCTCCCCTGAGAGAAGGTCTACTGCACACATGGCGCGGGGTGGGTGGAATGCGCCCCTGGAGAGCAGGGGGAGGCAGAGCTGAGGTATGTTTACCCCTGAAAGCCCCCCGCACTCTCTGGGGCAGGGCCCGCTCCACTCTGGCTCCAGCACGGCTGTGGATCAGATTTCCGCGGGCCGGGCGCTGCATCCTGCCGTCCACCCCGGGCTCCGGTTGCCTCTGGGAGCCGAGGAAAAGAGGAGCGCCCTGTCTGCTCTTAAGAGCCTGTTATCAACCCTCAACCATCCTCATCTGCATCTCAGTGCAGGGCTCGTGCATTAGAAACGCCATCATGGGGTACTTTCGCTATGTTACATTAGATTGGGCTTTTCTACAGTCTTTCAGCGTCTGAAACCACATCAGCAAGCCTATTTGAGATTACTCAGTACCTCAGGGCTGTTTGTTTTCACGTGTAAGACGGTTGAGACACGCGGTTTTCTGCTGCGTTAATTGGTGGCACCCATGCCCCATTGCTCGCTAGTGATATTAACCTTGTAGTTCAAGTGCAAAGCTAAAGCAGCAAGCTTAAAGGAGATTTCCACTCGGTAATAGAATAGTTTAGTTGCAAATTAAGTCATTTAGAGTGGTTCAGTGCAAAGTGTACCATTCTAGAGAAAGTTGCAGTCAGAATTGTTCAGGCGAATGGAACCAGATGTCTGAACAGTCTGCAAGCTCCTTGGGAAATAAATGGTCTTCAGTGCACAGCGTGAGACATTTTTATGCTGGTTTTTTCCATTCATGGTACAGGAGTACGTGTAGAATGTTGTATAGAAATCTATATTTTCATATCTATCACAAAAACACCTGCAGTTTCTATCCATCCGTCCATGCATCTATTATTCAGTCTATCCTACCCAGGGTTGTGGGGGTGCTGGAACCTATCCCAGTGCTCTTGTGGGGGTGAAAGGTGGAGGAACACCCTGGACAGGTCACCAGTCCATCTGACATGCATGTGGGAGGAAACCGGAGATCCCGGCTGAAACTTATACGGACATTTGAGGAACATGGAACCCCATTTAGAGTGAACTCAGTTGGAAATCAAACTCGTGTGGGAATTTTGAAAAAGTGCTGGCATTTCTCTTTAAGACATGGACCAACTTTGAGGTCGTGGAAGACTTGCTGGACTCTTCCTTCAAATGACTTTTGCTCAGAAATCAACGTGTTTATTGATCTCGGACTCGGCCCTTGCTGAGCCCATTCCAGTCCAGGGAACAGAAGCTCCCAGAGCTCAGTACATCGAGCACCTTTGCCTACGCAGCAAAGGCCGTCGGTTAATTGTTGCCATCTTTTAACATCTGGAAAAACAGATGAGACGACCGAGCGCGCCTCAGCAAAGCCGCTACCCAAGAGCATTGTGGTGAGACCTGCTGCAGAGAGTCGGGTTTCAGTCCGGCTGCACTGGTGCGTCCAGGGGAAGCAAATGGCCGTGTTTACATTGGGAGAGAACGATGGCAGGTTCTTACTTACTCATAGTAATGTGACATCGTGTGGTCCTCGCCAAGTCGAGCACCTCCCAGTCCCTTTCGCATGCTGAAGTACTTGCCAGTAAAAAAGCCTGGCAGCCGCCTCTATATACTGCCTGCATTTACCCAGAGCTGACGCAGTGTCACAGCATGGAGGGATCTGCTCCAGTCTCCAGAACTGGCTGCCGCTGCTGCCATGGAGAACAAGCAGAAACTGATGTCAAATGAAATATTAACTGCTTTGTCTGTTTATCTGGAAAAACGTTGGGCTGATCAGTGGTCACTGGAACAGAAAACAAGAAACAAAATTGTGCTGACCTTTAAAGGGAAATTTTTCAAAATGCTCCCATAATTCCGTGATTTCTGCCATTATATACATTTTAAAACAGCTTTAAAACTTTTAATTTAAAGTCATTTCAAGGGCAGTTCCACTGAATTACAATCTGCATAATTCAATGTTTGAGACACAAACAATCACTCAGTATGTTTTTCCTGAATAGGTTCGTTGATTGAAAAAGTGGACAAACTTGGTTAACTTTACAGCGGTGGTCAATGGAACCAGAGGTCACAATGTCCACACAATTATTGCCATTCAATTTAGTATCCAAGCCCAGCAGTGAACCTACACAGTTTTATGTGCAATGATGAGGATGATAGAATGGGGGCTAATTTGAAAAATCTGTTTTCTTTGCACTACAGTACACCCTAAAAATACTACCCTGACACAAAGGGCTTATTAAAAACAAGTTTCAGCCCAAAAACTTGACTAAACTATGTCTCTAGCATCAGTGAGCTTATTCATAACCATTTGAATTAATTTTCTGTGAAATTGGTTTTTAAGGGCTACTTAAAGGCGACGTCTGGTTCCATTCACCACCACTGTAAACAACTCTGACTCCTAAGTTTCTCTAAAACAAAGCGTTTCATCTAAACCGCTCTGAATGTCGTTTTCTTAACTATCTAATTACGCAGAAATGTCGGTCAGTCTGAGTTCCCCTTTAACAAAGAAGGGGCAACTTCACGATTTGCAATTTCAGGGAAATATTTTTTTAGATGCTTGACAAGAAAAGCCAGTAAGAGAAGCGCATCCTGTATCTTAGTCCCTCTCTGAAACGTCCTTCCTCCATCCTTTGGCCGTTTCACCCCGCGGACGTTCGTTCTTCTCCGCTTTCCCCGAAGCTGCCCCGCTCCTCCTGTCCTTCTGTGGAAGACCTTCCCCTTGTGTGGACTCTTGTGAGATGGCCTTTTTAATAAGTGCCTTTCCCTGTTCGCATCACGGCACTGGGAGAATACGCTAAGCATGCTTCGTCCAGATGGCCGGAGAGAAAGGAGTTGACAGGGGTTGCAGGTAGTCGGAGAGTTAAGAAATACTTTATTAAAAAAATGCCAACATTTCTCATAATCAGGGGTAGCTGGTAGGAGCCCATTAATATTGTTCAGCTGCTACCGGTCCCACTCTGCAGCTGTTAACCAGGTTTAGGGTCATTTTACAGTTAAGGATGAGTCTAGGAAGTAGACTGTGACCTTGAAGGAAAGGATAGCATGATGATGGACGGCCACTTAAAGGCCATGATGTCCCGACAGCTAACGCATTTAAAAACCCTTTATGGACAAAAGTATTGGGACACATGGCCATTACAGCAAACAGGTACTTGACATTGCATTATAAAGGCATGGCTGGATGAGTTGCCAGCATTTTATGGAAAGCCTTCCAAGAAGAGTGGAAGCTGTTATAGCTGCATATTAAAGCTCCATGTTAAAGTCTATGAACGGAATGTCATTGTTGATGTAATGGTCAGGCATCCCAGTATAAAGTGTGCACATATTTAAACATGCAACCTGTCGGTCCACATTGCAGTTGTAAAGTTATTGATGATGGTTCATCTGATGCTGCACAGTCTGTGTTCTTTCTCCAGTCCTTCATCAGTGGCGCGTTTCTGAACACAGGACAGGACTATTCTGAGTGCAGCAGAGGCACTGAAGTGTTTAAAAACTTCACCTACTCTGTAGAGGGGACAGCAAATGGACATACTGTTCATGAACCTCAGTAATACTGCTGTGTGTGATCCACTCACACACATATACACACACACACATACATAGACACACACACACACACACACACACACATATACAGTACACACACATACACATATACAGTACACACACACACATATACAGTACACACACACACACACATACAGTACACACACAGACAGTACACACACTCTCTCACACACATGTACAGTACACACACTCTCACACACTCCCATATATACACACACATTCATACAGTACACACACTCCCACACACATACAACACGTGCGCACACACACACACACACATATAGTACACACACTCTCACATACACACACAAACACACACACACACACATACAGTACACACACACACACACACACACACACACTGTTTAGAAACTGCAGCTGAGCAGCTGTGTCTCCTAGGCACTCATAATT
>JBBPDC010000023.1:7039395-7050377 GCA_037974485.1 Hemigrammopetersius urotaenia
AAAGAAATGAATATATATATATATATATATAATATAATATAATATAAAACAATGAACTGTCACTGTCACACACAGTGTAATATATCACTACTGTAGTGTCACCATATAAATCAAATAAAATCTTGACTGAAATTACTTGAAAATTAAATTTAAACAAGTTTATTATTAAACCGTAAACATTAGTGTAACAAAACAAAACAGGAATTAGAGACTAGGCACCTCTCTGTGCGTAAAGGGTCACCAAACAGCAAGATGCGCTAGTTACACTGCAAGAGGACTGTCTCTTGACAGAGATCATCCTTCTGACTCCCTTGAGACAGTTCCAGCACTGCTGGTTCAGCTCATGATGGTTCTTCAGGAATAAGCTGTGGGACTGTGGACTTCCCAATACCATTTTCCTTTTGTCTGTTGGGGCTGTGCCACTTCCAGACTGGTCTTGCCCCTATTGTACGGCCCTTCATTTTCTTAGACACAAGCCCTATGGTATGCCCTTCCTATGTGTTCAAGCTTGCATACTTTAGACCCTGGCAAAGATCCACTAAGACATGAACAATGGCACCCTTTCACATAGGTTGAGTACTGTCTGGAATGGGACTGAAAGCCTAAAACCCAGTCAATATTTGTGTGCATTTTTATAATTGAAGAATTAAAGAGAAACAAATCACAAAGGAGCTACGAGCAGGGTAAACATGCGGAACAATACGAACCAAGCACTATACAATACCACCAAGCAGCTATCACAACATCAACTGGCCACAAACCACAAAAAACACTGGGCTTTGTGTTTTGAATGGGGATTAAAACTGAGCTGGTACATAAAGGAAAACATTTGAGGTCATATTTTGTAGCCAGGGGTTATGAGGTGGAAAAGACACATTTCTGTGGAGGATATTTAAAATAGCAAAACCACCTTACAGTAAGGCAATTTAAAAACTATTGCTCACCAAAAATGAAGCAAGAGTACTAGTACTAGTACAGATTTTCAAATTATCCATCCCATCAGCAACAAATAAACAAGTTTAACCAAAGCTGCTTTTCATGCAAAAACACTTCAGCAAATTGCCTAACAACTAACAAACACTTTACAAATACATTATTTCATCGTACGCAGATTTCACAAAATGTTGAAGAAAAAAAAGTAGGTAAATAGGAAGATAAAGCACAAATTTATTTCCTCAGCATATAACGTCCACAATGTAGAATTTTATCCTATCAAATGGCTAATCTGAAAAAGAAGTAGATCATATTTAATGAAAAGGTGAAAACTTAAATTGACCTGATTTATATATACAACTGGCACTGACCGTATTTTTTAAAAGCTTTGAAACCTACTGAAGCTTGAGAAACCATATATACAGGCAAAGGGAGACATGCACGTGGATGGCTGAGCCTCTAAAGTCTGAAGCTAAAGGGGCAGGTTTCCTTCTAAACCCCCTGAAGAATTTCAATACAATAATAAAAAAACAGTGACTGTAACCAGATTGCCATTTTATTCCTACTGAACATTGCTCCTGTGGTAATGAACGATGCTTGCTACTATTTCCAACTGTTTTTATTTTTGTTTTTTGGTTCTTTTGCTAGAGAAAACTTATTTAAATATTAGATGACACAGTTTTTAAAGCCAACTTGACATCTGTTTCTGTATCATTATTCAATATAAAAGGGACTAGTCCTTCAAGTGTAGTTAAACAATTTAAAATTGAAATTAAATTAATTCCAATTGTAATCACAATTCTGCCACCAGCTGATGTACTAGAACTTCAAAGACTGAAGCTTAGATGTGGTCTCTTGTAACACTCGTTTAATGCCTGTAACTTTTGCACATGAATGAGCTATATTCAAATAAGAAGCTGCAGTCAAAATCCAAAGCATTCTATCTGAAAGCCTGAACAACCACTCTCTGAAATGCAAATCTCAGGAAATGGCATTTTTCACTTTTGGATAAGATCAAAGTTTTTTAAAGGCCTGTTCATAGAAGTATGGAAGCCTGTTTCTGCCAGGTTGGTTAAACATTATTTAGAATTTAAGTCAAAATAATGACTTATTTATCTCAAAATAACGAATTACTAAGTCAAGCTATTAAGCTATTAAGCCATTATTTAGCGATAACTAGGTTGAAATTTTGAGATAATTAAGCTGGAATTTTGAGATATTACATTGAAATTTAGAGAAAATAAGTAAAAATTTTGAAATATTGAGTCAAAATTTTAAGATAACAGAAGGAGGTCACTCTCTTTGGTAATAAAAAGTGAAGAGAGAGTGTATGATTTGAGGGATACAAGTGACATATAACCAAATTCAGGGCCTCAAGGTCATGACAGATAGTACTGCGACCTTATACAGCACAGTTCGTTATAGATTAGGCCACTGGGTGAGTGTATGAATGTGAATGTTAGACACTAAATTACAGTAACTCCTTTCTTTATCGAAGGGGCCACATTCTGCCAGAACAAAACCTCGGCAGGGTGCCTGTGACACAAACTCAGTATCTCCATACAGTCCCAGCCTAGCCTTACAGCCTGTGCATGCCCTGAAGCTGCACCCTAACCAGAGCCCAGCACAGCCCTGTCGATGGTTAACATTGGCCCAGTGCTGTTAAGAGTTGAATGTGTGAGCTCGGCATGCGCTTCCCTCTCACAAACATGCCCCCGGCTGGGCAGCAGGCCCTGCTGAAGGCCACTCTGAGCCTTGGCTATTGTGCTATATCTGCAGGGGCTGGGGCACAGGGCACAGAGAGAACCCCATGGCAACTGAGCAGGGAGAACTGGGAATGGGAAAGAGTTCATTTTCAGCAACAAGCCACAGATTTCTCCAAAGAGAGTAGAACACTACACCTGCCATTTAAAACATGTTCTCAGGGCTGAGCTGTTGTATCAGAGATTCTGGGTGTCAAGGGCCCCATAAAAGTGTGAGATGCCTATAATCATGTTTACAAAGTGGAAATGTATCAGCACAAACTCTGTACTTTCTTGGATAATTAGGGCAATAGGCAAGGTCACTCTACACTGTGGAACATTATCTTTGTCCTAACTTCAGGGGTTCAGAATCATGAAAGCATGCTGCTCTGAGCATGCTACTCGTGACAGCTTAACTGGGATGGTTTTCCTAAACTTCTTAATACACACAGATAGATGCTCGATATCACTAAAAGTGTACCACATAATCTCACCCATCTCACTACGATGTGATTCTACCACAAACTATTTTTAAATATGTATAAACATAAAAGCATAAAGTATGTTCTATTGAACACGTGACATGCAGTTCTAGGGTTTATTTTTTTCTAAATTAATCTTAATTTTAATTTAAAAACATTCTTAATCTTAATTTTGTGTAATGTAACGTTTGCGCCCTGTGTTTGAACAGCCACGACTCCCACGTCCACTTCTGTGCACATGCACTCTCTGAGAGAGGAATACACCGCGTTAGTCGGGCCCTTTAAACCCTTTCAGAGAAGTCTAAGAGAAACCCAGACCCCGTTGGACGTCAGTGTAAATTTAAAAGTGGTGGCGCGGGACCTGAACGGGGGCTTTCCGAGGTGACGGACACTCACCTCGGGTTGGTGCGGTTCCAGTAAACGGCGTAACGATCCGCCACCACCTTGGAGGCCGGCTCCTGGCCCAACACGCACGTCCAGAGGAGGAGGACGAGGAAGAGCAGCGTTCCCACCTGCGGCATCGTTCAGGGTCTCGATCTCGTTCCGCTACGGCTCGGGCTGCACCACAAGCTCGGCCAGGAAAAACAAAGAAACAGCCCAACTCACATCAGCAGCCCTTCGAGCCGGGCTTTATTCAGTCCCTTCACGTGCGCAGCGCGTCCCGGCCCCAAACAGCCGCATAAACCGCTCCGCTCCTGCCGTCTCCGCCAAGTCCCGGAGGTATAGATAATTCAGTTTTTTCAATTGTCTATGCTGTTTCTCAATGTGTAGTCCCGTAAAAGTGGCAAAACATCACCCTCCTTGATCGGTAAATTGCTCTCTCTCAAAAATATATCCAATCCAAATCTGAAGCGTTTCTTGGTGCTTTAAATCAGCCTCAGATCAAAGAAGGAGAAAGATCAAGACGCTGGAAGTGAAGAGAGCAGGATGATTTGTTTAGGTCCGGTCCGTCCCAAAATGAGTTCTGCTCTCTCTCCGTCTGTCAGAGCTCACGGAGAGCAGCAGGAGGGAATGAGGTGAAGAGGAGTCCCTGTTTATCTATCAATAACAGCAACAATTTAAGCACTGCTTGGTAATGTGAACGCTGTGCCGGTTTGGAGTTAGTTTCAGTGAAACATGCGCCCTCCAGACGGATTGACTTTACAGCCTTAAAGTGAGTGAGGGCCAGAGAGACTCAACGGGCTGAAAACGTAGCTCCGCCCACTGTCCAACCCCGGCGGAGCTGACCAATCAGCAAACAGGTGTGCTACTTTCTCCACGCGACTGAATGGGTTTTTTTTCGTGGCCATGACAACCTATAAAAACCTAAACCTTTTACTGTAGATTTGTGTTATTTTTTATGCTTTACCGAGTGTGTCAACTGATCACGTTTATTGATCACAGGTATCAATAAGGTATGAACACGTGCATTGCTAATTGGCAGAGAGCATCAACTGATTATGTGTATCGATCGCAAGTATATTTGTATGTTTACATTTTTATATAGGTGAAAAAATGTACATTGGAAAATGTAAAAAATGTTTATTTTAAATTTGCTAGTCGTGTGTTGATAACTGCTTGACAAAGAGCATCAATTGATCATATGCACTAATCAGAAGAATATTTTTTGTATTTGGTTTAACAATTGGAGAATGCAAAAAGGTTTAATTTACATTTACAATGGGTTTTTATGAGGGTTTTTGCATTAGCATGCCCCCGTAATGCTAAAACAATCATAAAGTGCTGTGTTTTTTTCACAATGTGTGGGGAATTAACAATTCTGAATTTATCAGATAATTATGCTGTAGAATATGAACAAATAGCTAAAATGTCTCTCTGGATAAAGTGTTTGGCAATTTCCTTTAAAGACTTTGATTACTGCAACTGGGTGATTTTTTTTCAGTGTAGATTAATACTTCATTGCTGCTGCTTTAAACACTTGCTTGTTACTAAACAAAAGGTAGCAATACATAAACACAATCGGTTCTAATGGTCTCTAATCATATAAATTGTTAAGTTATGTAACCTCTGGATCTGCAAATGTAATGATTAATAAATGAACATACAAAAACAACAACAACAACAACAACAATAATAATATGTCTAAAGAAATGTGGGAGAATTTTGACCCCAAAGAGACACACTGTCAAAGTGCTGGTTTTGCTTTTCATCTTGGAGTGGCTACAGTTTGGGGGTCTGGGCTCACTGGGCTGCATTAAAGCTCTTCTCACAAACAAAACAAACCAGTAGGGGGCACCTCCATTTCTCTCATCATTGATCACACACATTTATTTCCTTAAATAAAATAAACCTATGATAATCTATTAGCTAACCTCAGAATTGTTGTACATGGGTGAGGTCACACACAGGCTTTGATTACACATATATACAGTAGTGTGCAAAAGTCTTGAGAACCTGAATAGTTTCAAAGGATTTTTTTGTTCATTAAGCCACACACTGACGTATGTATGAATTAGACAAGCATAACAAAGTACATCTAACTCAAGGCCTGAACCAGTGAATAAAATGGTGCAGATGATTCTAGATGATCAGACAGTGATCAGTATACTGGTGGTGCTGAATGCTGAGTGGTTCTTTATCTAGGCCCCTTTCATCTTTAGGTATTTCGCAGCCTGTCACACTAAAACATTTGTTCCAATTTCTTTCATTTAATCTACTCAGTATGCCAAAGATAAGTATGAAAGGCTTTAAAAAGTATTTTGCACCAACAGTTGTTTATACTGTTTTTTCTATTGGTGTGCATAAGCTATAGTTCAGAACATTCATCAGTGTGCTTGTTTGTGCAGAAAGAATTAGGAATTTAAGCTGACAAGTATTTTTTTTGCTGGAAGTTTTCACTCAGCTCCAGAAATATGAGTTTTCAGGTGTCATGTTGGTGTGGGCAATGGAACTTCACGAACAAAAACTGATTTAATTAAACTTAGCACAAATAGTGAGCTCTGAGTGAAACATGTCCACAAACTAACAAAGGGGCTTTTTAGATAAATCAGCAAAGTTCTTCTACTGTCCGCCAGTCAGGGGTTAAGGAACAGGCTCAGCTGGATAGCCGAGTCGATCCCGATGCATTTTGGCTCTCTCGTATCGAGGTCAGTAGATGAAACTGCGTGTTACGTGGCAGCCACAAAGGGGTGTACCAGTTGACAGGCCAGGCAGCACAACCAGTCACATCTGTGGAAACATAGGACAGACACAGAGAGTTCCCCTTGCTTGGTCCGTGATCCCCGCTTATACAGCAGTCGCAGTTTCAGTGTCGCACGTGTTTTTTTTTTCTGAGGACCAAACAAATCATTTTTCGCAGATACCTGCGCACATGCACGGAAAAGACAGATATCCTCCGCATTTTTTTGGCCTGCAAGATGACGAGGGGGTGTGGCGTACGGGCCCGGACATCACAGCTTTTTGTTCGCTTATTTGTGCTAAACTAGACAAAAATATAATTTACTAATGTTGTGACATAAATATTATGTCACAACATTGAATGAAGTAAATTAAGCTAAATTCAGCTAAATTTCCATATAAAAATAACTATAATTGTTTTGGTACTGTGGAGAGAAACACAAAAAAAGCGCATCTTGTGATGGTGAAATCCCGCTGTACTTTTTTAGGTTTGAAAGTAGCCAATCTGAGAACATTATTTATTTCTCTTTGCTGCTGATTCGTTGCTGACCTTCAACGCAGCAGTAATCTAGAATTTCCCCCATGGAGCGTCTCGAGTGTTCTCATGTTTTTCATTTTGTTCTTCTTAAAGCCCTGTATTTTATTACTGTAAATTAAATTAAGTTATTACTGTATTACTGTTAACTGTTTATGCCAATGAAAACGACAGCGCATTCCAAAATTACAGGACAGTCTATACAGGGGTAACAGTGTAAAGGAGGAGTTCAGTGTAAACTGTACAGTACCAATACGGGTTTACCTTTACATTTTTAAGGGTAATGTGTTAATGTGTTAGATTAGAATCTAATTTAAGTCTTTTGGGTGCATATATTGGGGTATGTTTAGGGTTCACACTTTAAAAATAGGCATTTTTAAGCATTTATTTTACCACGTCACTACAGCGCAGTTTATATGCGGATGCTCTTGGAACGTAACCCTATGAAAAGCAGGGGGTTACTATACTTAATACTCGAGAGACGGGGGCCATTGGTTGCATAGCTGAGGCATCCCAGACATGACATAAGGACAACTGAAAGTCACATGTTCAGTATGTTTACCATCTGTAAATCCACAATATGCCCCAGAGTGAAGTGAATGGAAAATACTTCAATCCATTATTCTCTATATTTATCTATTTAGCTACATATCTATCTGTGATTGTGGTCTACAAAATAAATATCATGAGTTTGGGAAAGAAAGATTATAGGCAGATTAGAGCAGTTTGCTGGTTTACTGCAATGCTGATTACAACAAAAGCAGCTGGAGTCCTTTATCAAGATTCTCATTCCATTAGTGAGGGATAAGCTCTGGGTAATCACATAATAACTGCCCAATTTAAGCACAAAAATCCTTGAATACATTTCACATGCCTCTGATAAGCTTCCTTAGGAGAAAACATGCTCCCAAAAGTAATTCTATGAATATTCTTGCACAAGGGCAAAAGTTTCACGGGATTTACCCCTTAATGAAATAATTCATTCAAACATTTGAGTGCACCCTAAAACTCCAGCAGATACTTTCAAGACCTTAATGCAGAGTAAATTTTTATTAATAATAGCTTGAGAAAAATTACCCCAAAACATCCCAGTTTTTCATTTCAGCCTACATTTTGGCAGAGCACATATTAGGTTCTGCTGTTGTAGAGTTGAAAACCAGATGAAACCACGCTCACTTCTCCTGTCTTTCCAGTTCTTCATCTCTAAATGGGGATTGCCCCAGTGCTATTCTTCTTACAGTGTTCCCTGCTGAACAAGGCCCTGCTGGCAGAATAAATGTTTATTTCTGGCCTGGCAAATACATTTATGTGTCTGTATCTTAGCAAGCAGAAACTGTAATGTGAGTGACTACAGCTGGAGCCACACCAGAATGTGTGAGTAAGGCAACAGAGCAGTCTGAAGGGTAGAGTTCAGCAGTGCAGAGAGGGAGAGAGAGAGGGAGAGAGAGAGAGAGTGAGAGAGAAGACAGAGAAACAGAGACACAGACAGAATGATGGATGGAGACAGTGCCGAGGTCACTGCTTGCATGAGTGTGGAGGAGTAAGGCTTGGTTAATCATTGATTAGTTCTTTGTGATCTCTGATAATTTCTGATCCAGACAGTGATAAAGTCTCCTCAAAACCTTTGTGTTTTCATAACTGGAATAGCAAGCAGCATCTGTACTCTGTACAAACCTGATTGTAATTGCAAAGTATTGGACTGCAGATCATTGGCATTGCCCAATCTGAGAAGAAAAAGTATATTCAGCTACTCTTGTTTTGTTCATTTTTATAGTTCAAAGTAGGTTAAAACTTCGATTAAGCAAACAATTGTTTTAAATGAAATGCACAACACTAGTAACCACTGACTTTCGTTTGTTTAAACTTGCAGTAGGTGTAAGTTTAAATAAACAATCACCTCAAACAAAATGGAAAGAGAATTGTACAATTTTTCTGAAATGCTCATATGTGAAGAAAAGATCTTATTTCATCAAAGATAATGAGGTGATAAAGACCTTACCTAATAATGTGAGAGGTTATTTTCAGACTGGAGATAATTTTACTCTGTCTGCTCAGTGACAGAGCCCAAGGCTCTGGCAAAGAAGTACTAAGCCTAATGTCTGACTCACACCGCTTGGACTTGTACAAACACATCTGATTTATTTTTGGGGTGTGTGTGTGTGTGTGGCACCCCTGCTGACCTCTCTTATCTTTAGGTGACCTCTGGTTCACACACATCAGGCCTCTCTAGTTTATAGTGACGCATGCATTGACTGCATGTTTCTGCTACCAGCATCTCCACTGCAGTGCCCATGACCCAGTAACTCCTGTTTAGGCTCATTGTAAGAAAAGTGAGCACTGCTGACATCGGAATGCAGGTTATTCCAGAATGGGAAGATTTCCCCGAAGTTTAGTTTTACTGTGGAGATGACCTGCCTGTTCTGATCCACTGTTGGTCGAGCAGCTGATACAGCCAGATCAGAAAACAAGACCTGGATTCATTCAGCCAGCTTGGCTGAGCTTGTATATTAGTTTCAAGTGACTTCATTTGGGTAATCTAGGTCCCTGAACACATTCTCAGATGTCAGACCCACAGATAAAGAAATGCAGCCAGGAAGGAAGTCTTACAGGACTTTCATTCAGCTTCTGCTGTATCAAACCCAAGGGGGTCTTTTAACTCAAGCTAACGGGCAAAAAATTTATGAGAAGAAGATGCAGTGGGATGAGATCCAGTGAAATATGTCTGTGAGGCAGCTAGATTCAGTTGGGTCCAAAACTATTAAAATGACTCTGCGTAAATACAGTGAGTGCAATGCATTTGCATTCAGGCTCCAGTTTTAGTTGCAGCTTAAATCAAATTCCACAAAAGTACAACTGATAATTTGTGTTTGAACTGTCACACAATAGATCAGATTGTTTATCTGTTGTTGAGGCATTAAAATTGTGTTAAAATTGTCACTGGGCATCATTTTCAGTGTCAAATTTCATGACGGTCCGCAAAACGTGCTACACTTGAATGGGGTTTTTGCCTACCTTCTGCAAAAGTCTGCCTGACCTGTAAAAGTATGCATTTAATGGCAGCGCATGGATGGGTCTGTTAGCTGGTTGTTTGAGTCAGGCATATAATAGCAGCTAAAAACCATCAAAATATATAATACAAAAATAATGGTGGCAAAATAATTATATGATTAAGCATTTGTAGTTCCCTAAAAATATAATTTGAAACAATGTGTTATAACTTGTAGTATCTTTTCATAAGAAGTTAATAAAAGAATTTCCAAAAGCATGATGAACCTTTTCGAACTTCACATATTGTAAAGGTACTTAAAGAGCACTTTAAATAGAAAAGAACAATATAGCTCAATTATAAAAATGGGTCTTTGGGGAACTTTTAGGGGAGAATTTGTGGCACCTCTTAAGAGGGTCAGGATGAGAAACACTGCATTAAAAACCTCTGTTTTAATCTATTTGAATGTTCTCTGTACAGCTACGTACATTAGCCAGTGTAACCCTGGTAAATACTTATGCTTACAACTCTTTGAAAGGAAGTGTTTCAGCCGAAGAAAGCACTTGTTGAGGACAGGTCTACAGGGAGCAAACAGTTTGATGTTGGGAGAAGTGTAAGCTCTCACAGATGTAGAGCAGATCAGAGAATCCCCCATCAAACAAAACCAGCCAGGATTTCCCCAGCACAGGCAGAGATCTAGGCGTGACAAGGTATATGGCAGCACAAGGGGGAATGTCTGGCTTAATTTCCGAGAGATACCCGACCCTCCTGGCAGGGGCCACTGAGCATGAATGAAACTGAAGGACGCATTTCAATAATGTCAAAGGGCCAGAGGTGGACTCTTTCATTCCTTGAAAATGCATGGTCTGTTTGAGCCATTCCCAGTATGTTCTGAAGCATGTGACTGACAGATTTATTGGGAAACAGCCACTTTGGAAAAGAGCTTTGAAGAAGCGAAAATAACAGCATGATTCTGGCTGTTTGGCCTCAAGAACAGAGGATAGTGTAATTAGAACATAAGGACTGTTGTCTTGTGGTTATAGGTACTTGGCCATCGATCCTACAGCTGGGTACACTGAGGTCCAATTAAGACAAATCCTGGAAGAGTATATTTACATTTACATTTACGGCATTTATCAGACGCTTTTATCCAAAGCGACTTTCATTCCCTACCTACAGGGGGCAGT
>JBBPDC010000023.1:7096895-7108552 GCA_037974485.1 Hemigrammopetersius urotaenia
TAATATGGATTTATATTTATGACTATAAGATAAATGTTAGCAAATATATATAGTACTTTTGTACATATATGTTTATATTATTTATAAATATAAATATATGTATGAATATGTATGAACAAATATACTTTAATATGGAGTTGGTCTCTCATTGCAGCTCTCACAATTTCCACTGAAGGCTTTAAACAAGATTTTTTAGTTTCTTGAAACTTGTGCCCATTCATTCATAAGGTCAGATACGCGTTGCATGAGACTTGGCTCACAATCTTGCCTGTATTATTAAAATTAATGTTGGAATTGCATCCATATCTCCGGAAATTTACTGAAAGCTACTGCAAAAGCTTTAGGGAAAAAACCTTCGGTTACATTGGTGTTCATGGCTACTCCAGTACGTAACATCCCGAGTGTCCGAAACTAATCGTCGACTCCCCTTGTTCACTAGTGAACCCCCCTATATAGCATACACTATGTAGTAAAAGAGTGAGCGAGTGAACGAGTGCACAGCTTTGCTTTCACTATTTCTGTGCGTGCCGTTCAAGTCCCCCCACACCGAACCACACCGAACTGAATAAATGTCTTTATGGCGCTTGCTTTGTGCACTGGGGCTCGGCCACGCCGAAATAGAAAAGGTTCTTCCCTAAACTATGACCACAAAGTTGAAAGCATGGCGTTGTCCAGAATATTTAAGAGCTGTGTCCCAATACTTTTAATCGTGCAGCGGTGTATGCTCCACTGACAATGAAGCTGCAGCGCCCCCTGCTGCCTGTAAGTAATAAAAGACTCCTGTGATCGAGACAACGGTGCGATGGTCCCTCCTGTGCAGGTTTCGCCTCTTATCAAGGTAATTTCTGATCAAACCGAGGGTGTTATGTTCACAGTTTAGCTGCAGAAGTTTTATAAACCAATAATTAATTCGACTAAACACGTCAAACATTTTGTATTGCCTTAGTACTACTCTGTGTTGGCAATGTAGGCTTCCAAGCTAATGCTAGATTCTATAAGGTTTAAAGAAGGGTGCAGAGTTTTTTCTGCATTTTCAGACTAGAAACATTACTTGTCAGTGAACTAAAGGAGGTACCAAGGATTAATATTACAGGAGACGGGTACCTGTTTAGATGACATTGAATAATCAGCTTGGCTGCAGTTCTCCAGTAGCCTGCTAGCTAATCACCAAACAGTGAAGGTCAGTAATCAGAATCCTGATCCTGGAGGAAATTACTTATATTATGTCTCCAAAGACACACAGAGACAAGAACAATATAATACTTACTGATACTGTAATACTTATAATGGTGGTTAAGAGTAATTTATTGCACTTAGTAGAGATCAGTAATATATAATTATTAACACAAGCAGTGATATTCACTTCTTAAGATTATTGCACATTAGATATTGCACATAATGAAATGATGGCCTGTGGCTCAGAAAAAAATGGTGTCTGACGCTACTAGTGTCATCTAGAAATTATGCCACTATCCAAAACTACACTCCTGGCACTCCACAAATGTGTTAAACTTATTTGGCTGCCTGTTATCTAGCCAGTACATTTGCCATCTTAATGTGGAGAGGTGATCTGGCAGCTATGTAGTTCCACAATTAGACGAGTGACCAGTAGAGAGATCTCAATAATAGTTCACTGCATCATTGCCCTCTTTTGCTCATTTCAGACCGCAAGATGGTCAGCTTTGCTGTTTGGCATAATCTATGGGAAGCAGAGATATGGTAACAGCCTCGATAAAGTATTATTCTCAATATACATCTATTAGATACATCAGTTTTACATTAATTTAATGTTAACAATGTACACCAGTACTGGTTGAGGTAGACATGCTTGCTTGATCACATCTTCTAATTAACTGAAGATTACCTGAAGCCCGTTGCTGCAGAGGAGAGGCGTGTTGAAGAAGCTGAAAAAAAGCTGAGGGAGGAGCAAGAGAGGATCTACAAACAGCTAGCTGAAGGTGTGTTTGTGTTGTGTGTCAAACTGTAAACTCATTTTGTGTTTTTAAATACATATTGGGACATAAAGGGTCTGTAATAAAAAAAACTCCTTGCAGGCAGCTGTAACCTTAGTCATAATTTTCCCAGCAGAAAAGTAATTACTTAGTAAATAAGTATTTACTGCATATGAATGTTTTGTTCTGAATGCCCCCAATTTCTTTAAATAAACCAACCTGATTGTAAAACCTCAGATAGTGCCATCATGTGTAAGCAGATGGATGACACACATCACATCTACAGGCCAAAGCATACTTCTAAATCGAGACTAAACGCATCTTTATCTCTACAGCCAACTCTGACAGCATTCTGCAGTGAGACTTCACTTCAGCCATGCCCTCCACCACTTTACTATGAAGTATTAGAATAATTGTCTATTTTTCAATAAAATCATTTAAAAAATGCACACATTGTCTCTGTTTTGCTTCAGCAGTAAAAAACTCTAAATACTAAGTTATTTACAGTTTTTCCTTCGCATGCATGTTTTATGAAACATTTTGCTCAATTTGATCAAATATGGTACAAATTCAGCTTGAAACACTGAACACACTGTTGGTTGTGAGCTCACGGTTTATTCTCTTTGCAAAGAGGGCTTACATCACACAGAATATATGAAGTTTGCATTATGGAACATAATATCATTACTTTTTATAGGCAACTGGTGGCCTGATGGTTAGAAAGTTCCCTTGCAACCAGAAGTTTGTGGGTTTGAATCCCAGGACTGCTGGTGGCATCATTGAGGTACCCTTGAGCAAGATACTGTCCCCAGGTTCCTTGCTATCCACTACTTCACTTGGTGAAAGGGTAATACAGAGGGGGAAAAAAATCACACTGTGTGCTGTGCAGTAGCCATGTTCAGATCTCGTTTGAGGTAATGGTTTCTAACCTAACAATTTCTTTATTTGTCTGGTAATTTTATGTTTGAAATGGACAGTTCTGCAAAATCTGTTTAATAATTTTTCTTTACAATTTTATATATTTATAATTTAGAATCTTAAGTTCACATACTATAAGTGAAAATTTGGTGGTAATGGTAAATTATAGTGGGCACATTTTTTAAATAAAAAGTCTTTTTTAAATAAATAAACATTTTTCTGTATGAACATACAGTAAATAAACTAATAAAAAAGAGCACAGTTTCTGACCAGTTTCTTCAAATTTATAGCAGTCACATGTTCTCCAGGTTCAGCAGAGTAAATCTTATGATTCACAAAGGATTCTAATTGAAATGTTAGGAAACAATGATCATCCTTACCCTTCAGCACCTCTACACTGAGGTTTAAAGAGGGAGGGCAGTTGTGTAAGCCACATGAGGTTTAGCTTAAATCCTAGGATTTAGGTCACAGTCCAATATAAGAAAGTGCTGAGTTTGTGTAACACCACTTACTGCAGGTTTTACCCAACAAAGCTTGCAGTGGTCCCAAACTATTCCTGTTACAGTCATGTATTTGGCTGTAACTGAAAAGCAAACTCTGAATAAAAACAGAAATATAAGACACGGCGCACATCAGAACACAGCATCAAACGGTGATGGTTTGATAGTTTTCTGTACGTAGATACAGAGATACAGTTACTAAACTAACCTTAACACATGAGCTAGAAGGGTGGAAACTGCTGATAGTTTGTATAAGGTAAGAGGCTTTATTAGGGAGTGAGTCATTATTCGTAAATGGCAATGACAAGCTCATTGAAATGGTGGTGGAAATAGAACATCAAAAATGGTACCATGAATTCTCAGCTTGGTTTGAACATAAATTTCATGATTTCACTCCCATTCTACAGTGCAACTAATCTTTAATTGAACACAATGGAAAAACATAAATGTTCATAAAAATTTGTACTTTAATTTTCTTTGTGGTCAGCATACAGAAATAGCTTTACAGAAAAATGTTGAAGTGAGCATTATTTTAAAAGCAATACAATCAGAAAAAGTTGAGACCAATCTACACTTTCTTAGATCTAACGATGTTTGAATTCCTTTTAGGCATGCACGCAACTAGCATTACATGCACAAAGAAGCAGCAGTTTTAAATAGCAAAAGTAAACTGCCAAAATTCAGATGCATTACATCATACTCCACGCTCTCTTTCAAAAGTTGATATCTTCTACAAGTTTATTTACAGTGTGAAGACAATTTACAATTGCTGTTCATTGATCATCTGAGATTGCAAGAAAACTTTTATGGGATTGCAGTAATATCACAGATAGCTGTAACATCTGTAGGTTTTGTGCCACCAAAGGTTAGCTGAGATCTCATTAGATGTATGGTATCAAGGCCACTGGCATCAGTTTTCTGTCCAATTATGTTTCATTAGTGGAAACATCAAGTGCTAGAGAAGGTCTCAGCAAAGCCTATGTATGGTAGCACTTGGAAATTCAAACTGTAGGTTTCTCAGATGGTCATAATAGGAATTAGGTGCAACACTGAATCTAATACTACTGTTACTAATATTTTTTCTCTCTCATATAACCTTTCATAGAACTTTTTTCTCATATTTAGTTGTTTGAGAAACTGGCCCAATCACAATGTACAAAAATCTTTTTACATTAAGTTTCATAAGATTATAAGTATAATTTTTCCTTCTCCTAAAAGTTTTGTTCTGAAAGTGAAAGTACCAGTTTGCCATTATACATTTACTACTTTTGATCACATCCAAAAAAAGGACGCTATTGAGTATTGCGTTTTTTTTATCCAAATATATTTATATATCTGCTTGCATATTAATACAACACTAAAGGACTGTCTGGTAAATAATCATAATGTTGACATCATCATAACAGTTTTCCCATTCACATCATGCAAAGTAAATGGAAACGGGAAAAAAATCACAAATACACAATTCATTTTATACTTATTCTACATCTTAAATTGCAGTTGTTGTCCCTGATATTATATCCATACGTTGGATTACTAGAGAACAATCTAGAAAACAAGAGACAGACTTGTTCACATAAGTGATATTGTACTTTCTGCAGAGTACATACAATAACTAACTTCCAGTGTACACTAACAAGTGTCAAACTACAGCTCTCTCAGTTGATGTCAAAACCTTAAATCCAATTACAAACAACTTGGAATAACAAGTCAGTCATTGCACGGTGATTAGGACAAAATGCAGCCATCTTTAACATTATTTGCATTATTTGTTTGCACACTTTACCCTGTATTCAGGACCCGCACAAGACTGGTAATGAGATCACCAGCAGGTGGGGGATTATTCTCAGCGCAGCAGCGACAACAACATGGTAGTGTAGTATTTGTGCATGTGTGTGCGGCTCTGCATGGATCACATACAGCAGTGCTGCTTAAGCTTTTAAACACCTCAGTGTCACTACTACGCTGATAATAATCCAACAAAATATCCAGTCAGCAATGCCTTGTGGCCAGAAACTGGTTAGTGGTGAAGAACTAGTGGATGACTAACATAAACTGGACCATTACATTGGCAAGGTGGACAAATAGGTTTGGTGTGTTTAAAAAAGCCAGACACAATGTTTAAAAACTGTAGCAACGCTGTGGTGCCTGATGTATACATGCTCTTAACATTACACCACCGTGTCAGCGTCTCTGATGTGCTGCAAATGATCTACCATTGAGTAACACCTGCACACTTTGACCATTAACAATCTAGGTAAAGGGAGGGTGGGGGCTAACAAATAATGCAGAGAAAGAGTTGGACCTACATGTTAAGTGCAGCTCATTAAATGGACAATGTATGTAGATACTAGGTAGATTTACATAATCGCATCAC
Source organism: Hemigrammopetersius urotaenia (assembly GCA_037974485.1). Taxonomy (NCBI): domain Eukaryota; kingdom Metazoa; phylum Chordata; class Actinopteri; order Characiformes; family Alestidae; genus Hemigrammopetersius; species Hemigrammopetersius urotaenia. Next base: position 7,102,643 of record JBBPDC010000023.1, read on the forward strand.
AAGAGCTAATTATTACTGAACAAAAATGGATTCATCTAAAAACTATAAATCAAAACATATGAAGGAATAGACAGAAAACAATGACACAAACTGGAGTCAAACCTTATTGCAAAACATCAGCTATAAGAATCTGGTGTCTGGCCCCAGTTGGTCTCAAACTGAGATTTTTCTTGTTCACAGCTCAAGAAGGCCTTGCTGTCAAGGCTTACTTATATTATATGATGGACTGAATTTGTATGTCACACTCATTCTGTTTATTATGTCCCTGTGGTAACAGTGGCTGTGATGTTTTCCAAATTATTTTCCAAATGGTCTCTTAATTTTAGCAGATAGAGCAGGTCTTGGACCCTGATGAACCTCCACCAGTGCTGTTGGCTGTGGCTGTAGAAAAAAATATATAATATATGTAATAATATAATATAACAAGACCATCCTTTTATGTGGAGCATGGGCATCTGAGTATATCATTGCTAATACAGACTCTGTTTACTCAAAAGCATTTGGCTACATTGGTAAAAGAAAAAAAAAAATCAGAATAATCATACCGTTTTTGGCTGCTGCAGCCTCCTGCTTTGCCTTGGCTGCTTCTTCAGCTGCTTTCAGCTTTGCCTCATACGCTTCTTGCAAGGCCTTCCACTCCTTTCTGTTGTTCAAGATGCCGTCATACATGGGCGTGATATCTACATGAAAACGGGAGAACTCCTACACAGAAATGAATGCAAAATTGATGTTACACAGATTTTAGACCTCCAAGAAGCATTTGTTGCAGAACATAAGTTCATACAATTATGGAATACTACCACATAGTACCTTGTAGACAAAAGTACAGACGAAGTCTATAAAACCACACTGAAGCTTGGGTAATTCTGCTGCTTTGTTCCGATCCATCATGGGCTATAAGAAAAAAAACAACAGGATAAGTGACTTTAAAGACATACAAACAAAAATGCTCTGTATTTACACCAGATTCAGACCGGAGTGTACTGTTCTAATTAAAGTTCTCACAATTGGTTGTTGTTCAAGAACAGTCCTTTCCAGGTCACCCTGCTCCCAAAATTCTGCTGCAACTAAGAGGGCCACCTGTTGAGAATCAAAGAATCATGTCATCAACATCAAGACTTGTTGTTCTACTTTATTCTAGGTTAGACAATAAACCCTGTCAAAGATCACCTTGCTCTGAACTTCCCATGGTTTGGTAATGGCTGACAGATCACAAGCTGTCATCATCATGGCCCTGTTTGTTTAGTGGAACAAGAACAGACCCCGCATAAGCAAGTCTTTAGTGAAAACTATCAAAGCCTTCTTTGAATCAGAACTTTATGACCACTTTAAAGGGTGCAGTTTGTTAAGTTTGTGTTCTAAGTTCTTAATGCAGCCTTCAGCTATTACTCACATTACAATCTCCTTCCTTGTTGTTTCCAGAGACATAAAATCAACCCATTTCTTCTCCTCCTCATATGTCTCTGAGAGATCCACAATTTTCTGGAACATTGTCCTTTTCCTATTAACAACAGAGAGCAAATGTATATGCAAACACATTATAAGGCCAAGTTAAAATAAACTGTATCTGCTCTGTGGTAACACTACTTATCAATATTTACATTTACATTTTCAGCATTTATCAGACGCTTTTATCCAAAGCAACTTCCATTCCTTATCTACAGGGGACAGTCTCCCTGGAGCAACTTGGGGTTAAGGGTCTTGCTCAGGGACCCAGTGGTGGTATGCTGAAGGTAGGATTCAAACCCATGACCTCTTGGTCTAGAGGCAAGTATCCTACCCACTATGCCACCACCACCCTTATATCAATGATAACTCACTTGAAATACAAAGCAAGATCAGTTGCAATAATAGCAATATCGATGAGGTGGAAAACATGCTCCGTCTGTCTTCTGTTAAGGTTTTGGAAAATGTTTAAAGACTGGGGATACAGAGGAAAATCAAGATCAGTCATTTTGCAAAGTGAATATATTCTGTTATATTTGGTGTGTAGGAGAATTATTTATTTAGGATGCAAACTCTTACCTCATCTGCAAGCAAAAACTTGCCAAAATCTAAATGATGCCTCTCCAGAATGGAGGAGCCATGCAGCTTTGCTAATGGATTCTGAGATCTGATCACAAATAAAACAAATGTAAAATTACTGCCCAATTGGCTGCATTATCCACATTTAAGTAACAGATCTGCAAAATTAATTCTCGTAAATCAGGTGATGCTGTGCTGGTAACAATGATTAACTCACTTCACTTGGTAGAGGTTATTGGTGCCTCTGTGATCAATATCATGCAGGAAACCAGCTGTGATCATGGCCATGACTTCCAAATCTGTGTAGTACCGCTTCAGCTTCCCTGTCTGACTCCACAAACAATACACCAATAGTTTATATTGTGTTTCTGTACATTTAGAGTAAATGTAACAAAAACATTTGTGTAACTCTTGCAATGCATTAATGGAGCAAGAGAAAAGATACATGCCGTTAGTAGGGTGAACATGGTTTGTCCGACATTGAAGCCATGGCGCCAGTTGTGATAGGTAATACGTCTGTAGCCTTTGCTGACAGAGTACATAAACCGTACCAGAACCTAAAAAGGATGTTAATAAATAATTACTTAGAGTTCTGAATTCATGGAGGTAAAGTAGGCATTTAGTTCTGTTGTTTCGTCTAAGTCGTTTAACCAGTGTTTACACTGACCTCCTGAGGGACCTGGAATTTCTTGACAACTCCAACTTCATAGTACATTTGGATCCCACACAACACTAGCTCCATTTCAGTGCAGTCCAAGTCGGAAAACCGGAACTCATAAATCTCAAATTTTTTTGGCCCTGGAAGTTCTTTTTTCTATTGGAAAATATAGAGCATTAGGACAACCTATATATATATATATGTGTGTGTGTGTGTGTGGGCACAAACACTTTTCTACACAAACAATTTTTGTTTAAACAACCTTAATATTATAAAGTTTATAACCATGTACCAGGATCTGCCAAAGTTCATCCTCTTCACAGTCTCTTGGTTCTCTCCCATAAAGCTCCCTAGTTTTCTAGAATTCAGAAAATACACAGTCAATTAAAATTGCCATTATTATGGATTATAATGCTACTGTAAAGCAACAGAGAGGCTTGAACTTACAAGGATATTTTGAATCTCATCATCCCGACACTTGACATGGTACAAAACCATGTCTGCGGCAATATCCTTCCTGTTCTCTAGTTTATTCATCTTATCGTAGGTGTCCGTGTTTAATGCTGACCAGCCCAGAAACTGTGTTAAAGCCTTTGAAATAAAATTTGTTAACCAAATTAAAGCATTACTGCACAGAGTAACATACCATTTGATTTAGATTTTTCATTCAGTGATTGAAGCTCTAAAATCACTGGAAAACCATGGAATTTCTAAACTCAGGATATTGTTGATCAGGCAAGGTAGGAAAAAAATACCTCCATAAGTTGTTCATCCTGTTCATCAAATGGTTTGCCGTCTTTTCTGTTATAGAATGTTGCCACTCCCACAATTTCTTCCTTCTTATTGACAATTGGCAGTGACAGCACATTTTTAATGGTCCAGCCTTTGTCATCAAGAGGTTCAGTCTATATTATAAGGAAACAGAAGCTTGACATTAATGGAGACGTTTGTACTTATAATACATACTTCTGGAGTTCACATTTTACCATTTTATAAGCTAAAAAGAATGTAAAATATCCTGTATATATTTTCTGTAAAAAGGAATGGCTTTCTACCTGAAAACTGAACATGTCCTCTGCTGGGGCGTTCATAATATTGCAAATCTAAAACAGAAAAGCATTCACAGTGTTACAAAGTGGCCTTCTAAATATATACTGTAATAAAAGTGACAAAAAAAGCAAACAACACTTACAAAACCACTCTCTGCTACGTATGTGGGTAGTCCACTGACCAGTGCCCAATGGTCTGCAGGTGGATTTCTGTAACAAATATAAACATACCTGTCATGTAAATGGTACTGAAAACTATATATGTACATTTTTTATGTAATTTTGGTCCTTTTACCATACTTATGAGAGTGTTTAGCAAAACTCACGGAATGACTTTGATTTCCTCTTTCCCATGCAAAATGTAGTCAATAACTTTGTAGAAGATTATTTCCTGGAAGAACATACATTCATAAGCTTTCAGACTGTCTGATAATCATAGGTGAATCATACATGTTATCATATATAAAGTGAATCATATCCAGAGCTCAGAAACATACTCTTCCATCTGGAGTTACAGGGCCAGAGTATGGTGCTTGCTCTCCCATCAGCACAGGCCAGATGTCAAAAAATTCCTAGACACAAAATAAAGATCAAGCATGTGTTACTTTATTACTACTTTACGGACTTAAAGTATTATTTTGGCATAAAACTCTTGTGAAAGGGCATTTTTACACTTAGAATTCACAGTTGTTGCCGGTGGTAACAAAAGCAAATTGCATTTGTATATTAATAATTTTTCACTTTGCTAATTTAAACTTGCAAGTAAAGAAATGTGGATTCTAAACTTTCAATCAATACCGCAGTTATATTTGTTAGTAGGACATGGTTTGAATTAAATTACTTAGTGTTTACACTGTTGTTTTGCAAAAAGAAAATGCTTGCCATTTTATTCTATTATTTAATACTGAAACAACTGAAAAAATGAGAAGTGCAGACTTGAACCAGTCAATACCGAACATAAACGAATTCATTATGCAACTGTGTATTACATAGTTTTCAAAAACATGATTAACTCTAGACTTCACACCCTGTCTGCCTTCAAACATACCTTTTCCTTGGTCATATCCAGCAAACCCACTGAATACCGGTCACAGTTGAGGTAAGCCCGCACTGTGTACAGAGCTTTGTGAAACTGACGTTCAATGTCTGTGAGCTCTTCAAACACTTTGTTAGCAGACCACAAAAGTAGCTGTTCACAGAACAAATCAAAGTGTTAAAATATTTTAGGCAACATAAATGCTGGCACACAATATCCAAATAGACATGGCACACACTCACCTGCCCTTTCCGTGTCTCACAGTTATGCAGGTAGCTCAGGTGGTAAATCTTTAAGTTCAAAGTGCCAACTTTCAGATACTTTAAAAAAAGCTGTGGAAAAATGGAAATACTTTAATTACATTTTTTATACTTTCAACCCAAAATAAACCACAAGTTATAAGAGCAAGGTGCATCATGACAGGAATGTGCAAATTATTTCAGAAGAGTATTATTTTGTTTATTAGTAATCTTTATAATAGTTTATTAGTATTCTGTGCCATCCTTTTTCAGTTCTTGGTTTTGTTTTGGGGACTTTTATTATGAAGGCTGATCACACTGATCTTATATTTGTTTATATAATGTGTTTCAGCTGACCAGTGTGCTCAGAGAAAAGAGATCTGTGTTGTTATTGGTTTAGAGCAGGGGTCGGCAACCTTTAACACTCAAAGAGCTGTTTGGACCCGGTTTCCACAAAAGAGAAAACACCTGGAGCCGCAAATCCTTTCTGAACTCTAAAATGAAGATAACACTGCATACATTGTTTTTTATTTGTATGCTGTGTATAAAAACTAGGCCTGTGTTGTTTGCGAAATTTTATTTATTCAAAGAAAACATTTTGAAAACACAAAAAATTAAACACGTGTATTTTAGTGTTAAAAGATCACAATAAACTTCAAATCTTGAGCTACAAAGAAAAACAATGGATAAAAAAATATACACGGCTGACATCATCAATTGACGTAATTTCATCAGAATCAGAATCAGAATCAGAATCACGTCTATTGGCCTATTGGAGCAGCAGCAGCTCTGCAAGAGACATATTTGGGAAAGGTCATGGTTCGGTTCACACTATAGATCTGACATCACAGTTCGGTACCGTTCACGATACAGTGAAGTTAAACAACAAAAAGTTTGGTTTGT
>JBBPDC010000023.1:7108652-7119867 GCA_037974485.1 Hemigrammopetersius urotaenia
TAAACAGCAGTGTATTAACCAGTAAACACACACTCTTGCTTATATTTTCATGTATGTGTAAGGCAGCTGAAGTGTTATGCCAGTAGGTGGCACTATTGCACCACACTAAGACCAAGGTTTATGATTTACTTGCGCTTTTTGGTCCCTCTGTATTTCCATATTACTTCAATCACGTCTTCTCCATCGTACCTTGTATTCTCCGAAAGACATAATGTACCGAACTGTGACCCATGTACCATGACGGTTCAGTACGAATACATGTACCTTTACAGCCCTAAGACATATGGGTGTGGTGTAGGCACATTTGCACACGTATCTTTACATATTGTTGTTTTATACGGTTGTGCTTAAGAGACGCCATCGACCGGAATCAACATAAGGATGAAAGAGCTGCACGCAGTTCCAGAGTCGTGGGTTGCCGGCCCCTGTTTTAGAGTTTCGAGTTAGGGGCATTTAAGTTTGTGGGTGGTGGACGTCATTGTGGCTTTGTTTTTGAGTGTCTTTCTGATCTCCTTTTGTTTTGCTAAAGTTTGGTTTTGTGGCCCTCGTGCCTATTTCCTTTTGTTTTGAATTCAATAAAAGTATCTGAAATAGAAGTCTGCCAATGTGCCTTTCATCAATGCCTGGGAGATCTGAGGGGAAGATGTGACAGTGGAACCGACCATCCAAGGCACAGCAGACGGGGCTACAAGCCCGAGAGGTGTAAGGGGTTTGTCGTGAGTGAGGCAAGCTGGACTCAGCCGAGGGGTTGCCTGCCGAGGACGAGTTGGTTTTCCACCACCGATTTGGTGGTGGTAGTTCGAATGACGAGGATGAGGATATTGAGCATATTGTTGACCCCTCATCTTCTGACTGTGAAGGAGCTCCTGCCGTGACTTGCTGAATGGTGAAGTGGGAGGCCAACGTTCGCATTGTCCACCCGCTGCCTGAGAAGTCTGAGACTTCCTCCGGCACTCCTCCAGTCAGGCTTGTGCCAGACTCGCCCCGTGAGGCGGACCAACAAGAGTACTACGCAAGCCTCATCTTCCGCCACCTCATCTAACCCTAGGTAAGCCGGCGCTTGAGGCATTGCCCCTGCCTCCTATCCGGCAAAACCTACGCCTAAAGAAGCTACATGGCCTAGTCAGCCCGTAGCAGAGAAAAGGCTCCAGCTGGAGCAGCGTCTGGCGGTACAGCAGCAGGAAATGACAAAGCTCATGGTGATGATTGTGGGCTTGACGTGTACCCGGAGAAAGTGATCTAACCAGATCTGAGGGAAAAACGTGACATAATCTTAATTGATTCCAGAGGAAATTGGTTTTCCTCTGGGATCAATAAAGTTTTCTGATTCTAATCCAGAAGTGTGCGAGATCATTTTAAATCATTTAAACACTGAAGGAACATACAGCAAGGCCAAAGCTTTACTGGACAACACAATATTTATATGTCTGACCTTTATACAGATTAACTTAATGTTATAAACCTCCAGAGATGTATAAGCATTTGCTTGTACTGAAACTTAAGAAGGACAATGAGGTAATGCCTCCACACACATACAGCAAAAATATATAGACCTACACCAGACCCTTTTTATTTATTTATTTATTTATTTTTTTGCAAATGTATAATGCCATATACATATGTAAAGTCTTGGCTACACAGAAATATAGCTTGCAGTCTATAATACTATAATCAATGTAAAAATGATTTTATTATTAACATAATTTAGTGATCTGTCTTAAAATTCTGCATTTAAGCTAATATCAAATATAGCAATCATGATACTTGCGTGAAAGAGTGTTTGGGATTGAGAGGTGAGAGTGAGGGATGACAGGGAATGACTCACATCTTCATCCGCTTCTGTAAAATGCGGTCCAGTAGTCTTGTTAACTGCCATGATCACAGCCACCACATCCTTGCCATTCATGATGGGTGTAGCCAAGATATTGCGTGTGGTGTACTCTGTCAGTTCGTCAACAAATGAGCTGAAGTGGCTATTCTGCAATAATTGAAAACAATTTCATCAATAAATTGCACAGCACATGTGGATAATATGGGTACTTATCAAAGCTAGCCAAATAGCTTTGATAAGTACCTATAGCTACAGAAATACTTCATTAGCCTTTAGCCAAAATTAGCCAAAATTTGGTTTGTTTGCAAATGAATTCAATTAATTCTTGTATCTTAACCACATGTGTGCCTGGTGTAATATAACACTTGTCAAATGCTTAGACCGAGCTGAGAGAATGTATGAATGATATTTTCAGATATAAATACAGAAGTTGTCCGTGTATGGATTTATTTTTGTTCCATTTCATTCCAAAACATGCTCAGTCTAAAAGCTTTTGCCAAATGTGGCAAAAGTGCCAATAGTGAATTTGATGCCTTTACTGTGATTCTAAATGTGGATAGCAAAGAAAGTTTTCATGTACACACACACACACACACACACAAAGAGTGCATGCTTAGATCTCAGAAATTCATGGGTTTATTTTTTAATAAAGTGGTCTGCCTTTATATTAAAAATAGTGCTGTCATTGACACTAATAAATTAAAGAATTAATTTACAAATGTAGTCATTTGCACATATCATGTAATTAGTAAAGTGATTTTCAGTAATGATTCAGAATGAGAATTAGAACAAAAAAGCATTTGAGTTGCCACTCAAATATTCCCACTCAAATGAAACAGTTATTTGAGTGGGAATACAAAATCATGGACTGTAATTGGGCATTCCAGCTGACATAGAAAATACTACAGGTGAAATAATCCCCAGCTGAAGATGTGACATGAGATAATAAATGGATTATGTCAATAGGATTTAGGTGTCCTGAAATACGCACTATATGTATACATAAATTGTGTATTTATACTTACTCACTAAATTCATAAATTAATGAATTAAGATATAAAGCCAGTACATTATTTCCCTTGGCCATGTGAAATAACAATGTACTTAATTCATGACCATGTATTGTGTTAAGTACCTTTTTGGTGAAAGATAATATTTCTTACCTCATTCACATCCTTGACATTGATGGGCTTTTTGGTTTGAGCAACATGTCCGACTATACCAATGTCGAGAGGAAAGACAATCTCAGAGTCTGGAGGAATCACGCAGTCTTCAAGCTTTGATGTGGTGTTGACATTGAATAGTCGAGTGGCAAGCTCAGCGATGCCGTTTCTTTGCCGGTACATGAACAGACTGCAGCGGTCAGCATGGATCAAAGCACTGAGTCTTTTCAGGATCTTGAAAATCACTTTCTCCATGTTGACATTCTCCTGCATGTCTTTAATTAAATCAAAAAATATTGCTCCTTCCTCTGTCTGACAAACCTGTTCAAAGGAGTCCAAATCCACCTTGGACTCTGGGATTCCCATCACAGAGGCTACAGCTCCAGGCTTGAGCTTTTTTTCAAAGTAGCTCCTAGCAAAGTCTGGGTTTCCTTCCAAGAACTTCTCCACATCTTCAGTTTTGACACTCATCTTGGAATCGGGATATTCCACCCTTGGCCCAGCACTGGCTTGTAATCACCTCAGGAGGTTCAAAAGATGTTTAAGCGAATTGTTGCCTAAAAGAGAGAAATGTATTTGTAGCACATAGTCCTGAAACTGTAGAGAAAAAGAAGGGTGGTAGTGTGGGACCCAGTCATAGGGAGAAACACATGCAGCAGCAGGAGCGACCTGAGTCCAATGCAAATGTCAGCAGCAGGGTGTTTTCCTAAGAGTGTTGAAGGTGAACTAGGATCCGCTCAAAACTGATCAGGTGATGAGCAGCAAAGCTGGGGTCCGCTGCCACAGCGTAGTACTCTTGTGTTCGTCACTCCCTCTTCTCTTTGTCAGCAACAAAGAAACATTTGGTTGAAAAACTTGTCCACTAAAAAGTGGCACAAATGTGATGAGTATTAAAGATTTGTATTTGGATCTTTCGCTTTGTCTGCTCTCTCAGGCCTTTGTGACACAAGCTCTTTATGTTCTCATTAAAAACACACTCCTCATTCCTAAGCCCTATTTAGCCAGGCCACTAGCTGATTATCTCAGCACCCCGTACTCTCTTCACTCGCCAAGAGAGCAGTAAAACAATCTTATTGCAGGAAAGAAAAATTAAATAATTGAGCATATTTATAACATCATTACCTGTAAGACCTTTAATTCACACTCACTGTTTTGTCTTTACTAATATACCTTTAAATTAGGTCTGTGCTCATGGAGTTTTGTGTGGTCATAGTAATTTGATAATATGCACGGAGTGAGGTGGTCTCCAGTAGGTAAAAGATATGGAGTCGAAATCAGAAAATGTAATTAGCACATATCTATATAAAGGCCTGGTAACCATCTTAAGCAAAAGGTCAGAAGGATTATCACCACATTAATGGCTCAATAATTGTGCATAGTAATCTACAGAGAGGATAAGGCCTTCCAACAGGTGTCAGAGTGATTGAGTGTGATATCTTTTTGTTTTAGTCTGGTTTGAAATCTAGAATTGATAGCCAGCTGTGTCTAGAAACATACAGGTAACAGGTTTGCCTGTGTTAAAAGTATATTTTATTATAATATAAACACCAGTCCGCCATAAAAACAAAACCACTGACAGGTGAAGTAAGTAATATTGATTATCTTGTTACAGTGGCATCTCTCAAGGATTATCAAAGGCAGTAAGGGAACAGCCAGTTTTTACAGTTTCTGTGTTGGATGCAGGAAGGGTGAACAAGCGAAAGCAAAAAGTGATTTTGAAAAAATGGATTGGCTGTGATGTTTAGATCAGTACGGTGCCTCCAAAATGGCAAGTCTTGAGAGGTGATCTCGGGGTGCAATGTTTAGAATGTAGCCGTGAACCAGTGACAGGCATTATAAGTGCTCAAATATGCATGTGAGAAGCAAATGCTGATCCCTCAGGAGAGCCACTGTAGCACAAAAAGGTTTTGTTTGCCGTAATACACAGGTGTCCAACCGAAGTGTACCACAGCCTGCTGCATATGGGGCTGTTGAGGTACAGACTGCTCAGAGTGCCCATGCTGATCACTGTCTGTTGCTAAAAGCACCCATACAGTGCCATATACCTGAACTTCAGAACTGGACCCTAAATCAATGAAAGAAGGTGGTCTAACGTAATTAACCACCTTTAAGTGCGTGTCTTATGGGGAAAAGTTTCCACCAGGATACACTATTTGAAGGGGTAAGTCAAAGAAGGCAGCCTGATTCTATGGGCAATGTTCTGCTGGAAAACTCTGGGTCCTGGTATCTTTGCATATTTTACATGTACCACCTACCTAAACATTGTTGTAGACCAAGTACCCCACTTCAGGGCAATGGCTTTCCCTAACACATGTGGTCTCTTTAAGGAAAATCCATGGAGGAACTTGCAGGATTTAAAGGATCTAATGCTAATGTCTTGGTGCCCAATACCACAAGACGCCTTTGCAGGTCTTGTGGAGTCCTTGAAACCTGGAAATGCTATGATAGCCACAATACCACATAGTGGCCAGTAGCAGTCACTGCAGATTGTAGAATGGTAGATATGGAGGATTTTCCCAACAATTAAAAAAATTGTATATAATAAAAAAGAGCCGTTGTATTTTGAAAAATCAAATCAAATGGACTTTGAATATAAACATTTTAAAGGAGAGGCTAATTTAATTCATATTACTGAAGGGAAAAAAACAAAAACAATCACTTTTACGTGTCTTTGTAATATACTGAAAGATACTTTTTAATGTATCAAAGGTGCCATATACAGTTTTTTTTATTATTATTGTTGTTGCTGTTGTTTTTGTTATTATTATTAATATAATCACTTATATCTCATTACAGGAAATAATAAAGTTAGACAAAATTGATCTGTTCAAACTGTTCAAAATTGATACTATTTTTTCATCAGTGTGGAGTCAACATAGAGTCATCACAGGTTGATATAAGACTACATTTTTATTTGTTTAAAGCTGAGGAAATCTAGTTCCAACCACTGTCCGTCCCACTTGCTCAAGAAGTCCTTGCTTGGCAGACCCATTAGTATTAGGTAAGGGGTGAAAAGTAGATTTCCCAGAGATGGGGTGGCTACAGATAAACAGTTTTATTTACATTACTGCTCTTTAGTGAAACCTGAATAAATGCTCCCTCTTACTGAACAGAAAAATAAAATAGCCAAGACCCAGACTTGGCAAAGGTCTCAAGTTTACTTCAAAGCATCTGTCTATGGGAACATGTGCTCAATCAGCAGTAGCAGTCCTCGGCTCTGAGCTTGCACTGTGTGCCGTCTTTGTCACAGGGCTGGCTGGTGGCCAGGCCTGATCACATGGGGGATGTGGGAGATTAGCCTGCAAGTTCAGGGGAGGAGGCCCACGTGGAGCACAAGCAAAACAGAACAGTTATGGATGCATATTTGCATGTACTGGAACAGGTGGAGGTTAACCAGCTAGGACAGAAAAGAAAGGTCATAACTGGTCTAGACAAACAAATAAACATATTAGAAGTCAGTGTGGTATAAGTGCACTAACATCATACATTTAAGCTCCTGCCTTAATTTAGAGAAGTTGACCAAAGCCCAAAAGAGTATTTTATTATTAGCCAAAAATTGTTGTGCCTCGACTAAATCATGTGATGAGCAAGGTGCACGTGGTGGGCAATGTGCTCCACGAAAATGACATCTAAACTGAGTACACCTGAATCCTAGCCTTTCAGTTTACATGTATAAATATAGCATGGTTTGAAAGATAGCAGCCAAAGAAAGAAAATGACTTTAAATAGAACTGTGCTAATCCCTTCAAAGCTCATCTGCAAATAGACAATATCATTGAACTGTGTATATATGGTCAATGCCAGCAGCTCAGGCTGGGTTTAATGAGAAGAGTGGCCTTGTCTGGTTCAGTTCTGAATTGTAGCTTTGTTTGAGATGAAAAGAATAAGGAAGAACTGTGCAGGTACATTAAGGTACTCTTAAGATAATTAACCTCAAGGACTGGTTATCACCATATATTTCACTTCCTTGTTCAGTATGACATGTTTATCATTCTTTCCTCAAGTACACAAGCATGAGTAAACATAGCCTTTGACACAAGGAGCAGGGGCAACGGGCTCTTAAGGACACCCTTTGGACACACATCAGGTGTGTTCACAGAATGTTGGTCACTCAGTGTGAGATTACACAGCCACATGAGAAGTAGAGAAGTTCAGCATGGGTCATATTGTCTAATGGTGGAAGCCAGAAGTCAAAAAAGTACACAATACACGTACTTAAAAATACACAAATGCTGATCATGTAGGAAGGACTTTTTTCCATCTGAGAACATTGATAAACTGTTAAATATGCTATGAATATTCAGTATCTTATTCCGGTGAGATCAAATAAATGAGACAATGAATGATGTAATTAGCAGATCAATGCTATTTCTAATTTCCAAACTGCTGAATCAGTCAAGATTTGAATCTGTGTTAGCATAATATGTGCTTGAATAATGTAATAGTTTTTATCTCCAAACCAAAATACAGGGTCAGCCATATGTGTTAAAACAATGATACAGAAAACATAAACAGACGTTTTAGATATTCTATTACATTATGAATGCTGTTAACTGCTGTTGACAATTGAAAGAGCTCAAAATTATACAACTGATTCTCATTACAAGCAAAGCTGCTTTGGTAACTATGTGTATCTCATCAAACTGGCCCACAGCCAGGAGGAGCCAATTACACTTCCAAATCGTAACCAACCATAGCGTAATCACAGTTTCTCTGCCAAAACAGCAGAGCACTGTCTGGTCTTTAGATAACAAGCAACGATTAAAGTAATAGAATCACTGTTTACTGAATTGGAGTCACTAAAAGACAGTATGGTCAATTTAGAGTGGGCATGATGTCTCAAGGACTACAAGGCAATATGTAAGTCAAGTAAAGACCTCGGATAAGTCATGTAACTCAGAAGAAAACCAAAAAAGTCAAGTGTGATTTTTAATGAAGATTGCCAGTACATTTTAATTTTTTGTACTTATATACCATCCAGATGTTGCATTTGTGTGCATGTGTAAGGTTTATGTATATCTATATCTATCTATATCTATCTATATATATGTATATATATATATTGTGGGTATATTATGGATGAAACGTGGTGTGAGGCAGAATCCAGTTTTAAACAATGAACAGTTTCCCTGTTTTAAACAGCTTTCTTTGGATGTAAGTCTTGTTATTGTGAAATATCCCCAAGAAAGAAATACACACTAAGGGTGGCTGGGATTATTGCTGACAAGAAACCGCATCAGCCTAGTAATATACATCTATACTTTGCACAACATATGCTCAGTACATTCTGACCTAGAAAGATTCTCTTGTAATAATAGAAGATCCTGTTTATTAACAGTTGTCATCAGAGGGTTTTCTTGGGTTTAACTAATACAATTCCTTGTTATATAAAGCCTTAATTGTTTTTTTTTTACGACGAGCATGGGAGGGTTCAACCAAGAAGGCAGATTACACTAAGGATTTCTACAAACGGATTAACCCTAGCTTTAAGCACCTTATTTAGTTACAAGAAGTGAAAATAATCAATAAGCCCGTCTGTGGAGTTGGTATAAAGAGTGCCCAGTTCTCTGGAGACTTCAGAGCCTGGTGGAGAACCACATAGAGAGGTCCTACACCCCTGCTTTCTCTTCATTCCTTTAACTACAACCTCCACAAACAGGTAAGCTCTAGACTTTTTGTGTTACATTTTGAAGCATTAGCTTCTGAACTCATACAGTTTTTATCTGTATGATTGCTTTCCAATGAGTTTTCAGAGGTTGTCATTAGTAAAATGTTTTAGTGCTTAGTGGAATTTAGTGGAGTAAATTGCAAAACTGGAATGTGAAATGACAGCTAAGATTTGAAATGAAAGAGGCAAAATGTGTATACATGGTAGTGACCTGTGTGCTCTTTCTGTTATACAGAATGGAGTACTACAAGTTTGCCCTGCTTGTTGTCTTCTTGTCCTATATCGAGCGCTGCTGGTCTTCTTCTTGTGTAGTGGACAGCTTCACAGTCAAGCAAGATTTTGACCCAAAAAAAGTGAGCCTAGAGAACATGAAAGAAGGAAGGATAATGAGTGAACACCTGAATTGTACATTACTTGGTTGAACTGTACAATAGAGATACTGTTAACTGCTATGGCTAATATGAATAAGGTACACTAACCTAAGCGTTTTACTTACAGTATGCAGGTAAATGGTATGCCCAGCAGAAGAAAGACCCTGAGGGACTCTTCCTCCAGGACAATATTTCTGCAGAATACACTATTGACGAAGATGGCACTATGACTGCTTCCTCCAAGGGTCGTGTCACTCTGTTTGGGTAAGTTAAGAACAGAATAGTTAACAAAAAACAAACAGTGTCGGTTGAAAAAGATAGACAGACAGACAGCAAAACAGGGCAAAATAATACACTTGAACTGAAAAAAAAAACTACAATGCACACTGTCTTTTTTTTATCTAGTTTCTGGGTTGTATGTGCTGATATGGCTGCCCAGTACACTGTGCCTGACCCCACCACTCCTGGTAAAATGTTCATGACCTACCAGGGCCTGGCAAGCTACCTATCCAGCGGAGGTCAGTTAACACCTTCCAACAAAGATTCATTCATTCAGAAAAAACAGAGCACTCAGCTTATACTTGTGTATCATCCAACTTGTATATCATCCAATGCATTTTTCTTGGTCCTATGAAAGCATTGTTTATTCATACAGGTGACAACTACTGGGTCATTGATACCGACTATGACAACTATGCTATCACCTATGCCTGCCGCACACTAAAGGAGGATGGCACCTGCGATGATGGCTATGCCCTGATTTTCTCTCGTAACCCCCGTGGTCTGCCCCCAGCCATCCAGCGCATTGTTCGTCAAAAGCAGGAGGAGATCTGCATGGCTGGCCAGTTCCAGCCTGTGCTACAGTCAGGTGAGGCTGAATGTATGGCTTACATGGGAAGATGCACTCTCCTGAACCCTATAGCTAAACCACTAAGCCAAAGCAGTGCTTTCTAGTAACTTGTCTGTATATTAAAATTAAACATAAATTAATACCTACCACACTTGAACTAGTTGAGTACAGAGGATATTAACTTACAGTATTAGTCTTACAAAGGTGATACAAAGCCCATTTTAAAAACAGCTTCAAAAACAATATGTGGACTAAGAGAACATGCAAAGCTAGAAATGTATTATGGGTCACAAATCTGATTTTCCTTTTTTTTGTCCATAGGGGCTTGCTAAACTCAGAGAGAGGTTCCATTAATATGATGGCATAAGAAGAGACATGTGGATGTATCTCATAGCAACATCTTAGAAATTCAGAGGATAAGGTATATTCCAGGGAGAAACTGTTTGGATATCACTGTTTCAAGGGAAACTGTCTGTGAAAATAAATATTTTTTAAACAAAAATTCTCTCTTGAAGTTTTTAATGAATATGATCACAGAAAACATGGGACAACTACTTTGTACTGACAAATATGCTGCAATATGAAATTACGGGTGTAACTACACGATAACTACAGTGGGGTTTTTTCAAATAAAAAATATGTATAAGATATTATATGATTACAAATAAAATCACATAAAATCGGGGCATTTTAAAGGAGTTTCCACTGTGACACCAGAACTATTTTCATACACGTTACAAGCCGTGCTCAAGCAGGTCTGTTCCACTCTAGGTGATGGAAAATAAAAGAGGCCAAAATCTCAGCAGAACAAGTAGCAGATTTGTAGAAGAAAGTCATCCAAGCTGTTATCAGTTTTGTTTATATGTGATTCTAGTACATTCTTGTACAATTACATTATACGTTACATAAGTGTCACGGGAGAGGGGGCTAACCCCCAACCCGGAGCTACCTCGGAGAAAGGACCAGCCTGGCAGGCAGACGTCCATGCTGTGGTTTCTTTATTTAAGCCAAACAGAAAAACAAAATGGAACTTAAACAGGCACGCGGGTCTCCAGATACCAGGAACGTGAATAAACAGGTAATGGGACACAGGACACAGCTCAAAATGAGGCGGGAATGAGGCAATGGACACATGGGGAGGGATTAACCCAGACAGACTTAAATACACAGAGACATTAGGACCTCAACACAAAACAGATGCAACTAAGCACATGACACAGGAACACATGACACAGGAAAACATAACAGACACGTGAACAGAGGTGGACAAAGTACTCACATTCAGTACTTAAGTGAAAGTACAGATACCACTGGTCAAATGTTACTCCAATA
>JBBPDC010000023.1:7120152-7145487 GCA_037974485.1 Hemigrammopetersius urotaenia
GGGGGGGGGGGGGGGGGGGGGGGGGGGGGGGTTTTTTTTTTTTTTTTTTTTTTTTTTTTTTTTTTTGTTTACCTTGACAAGGACATTTATTTGTCCTTGGCTCATATATACACAAAAACTAGGTTATTAATTCTTTTCAAATCTGTTTATTTATAACAGAATCAAACTGTTCCTATTTTCGGATATGCAGTGATTAGTACTTAGCAAAAGTTCAAAAGGAAGGATGATTGGTTAAGATGCGGTGCTTTGTCCGCTAGGTACAATAACACAGAAGAACTACTGTAACAGAAACTGTTAAAAAAGTTAATGATGTGTATGACAGAAACCCATTCACTGCTGAGTGCCTACAAAGGGCTTATGAGCAAAGAAATAATGAGGCCAGTTTGATCGATCACATCATGTGGACATCTGTGTGTGTGTATTGCTTATCCAGAGAAGAATAGCACCAGGATGTGCTAAAAGCCAGTGAAGGCAGTGTGATGTTCTAGACAATGTTTTGCTGAAAAACTTTGGATCATGGCATTCATGTGGATGTTACTTTGACACATACCACCTACCTTAACATTGCTGCAGACCAACTATAGTATTCCCTAATGACAATGGTCCCTCAGACTGCAAAAACTGTTTTGGAGAAGTATGAGAAACATAACAAAGAGATAAAAGTGCTTAATTAGACTGAGCATCTATGGGATGTACTAGACAAAGAAGTCAGTGTTAACATTTTGCAGCATGTCCACTGACTCCCAGTTAAATTTCGGGTTGAATTTAAAATTGTTCTTTCAATCTTCAAGACCATTCACGGCCTTGCCCCTCCATATCTATTTGACCTACTTCATATTGCCACTTCCTCTCATACCCTCAGATCATCCTCCTCCATCCACTTAACTGTCCCTTCTGCTCTGCTCCCCGGCTCTGGAACTCACTACCACCTGACCTCAGAAATATCAATTCACTATTGCACTTTAAATCCACACTCAAAACCCATCTGTTCAAGCATGCTTTCTCGCTCTGATTGTTTTTTTTTTTTGTTTGTTTGGTTTTTTTTGCACTTGTTTTATTTACCGTGTCCTTGTGTGCCAGAAAAGCACCTTTAAATAAAATTTATTATTATTATTATTATTATTATTATTATTATTATTATTATTATTATTATTATTATTATTATTTTGGGAGCATCAGGCGACCAACACAATATTAAGCAGATAATTTTTTCCTGAGTAAGTCTCAGTGAATTAAATATATGTCTCTTTTGTGTCCAAAGGTCACATCACAAGCCTCAGATTAAATGTCATAACAGGTACTAGAATGCAGAGCAGTCTCATTAAATAAAATGGAATGCATGTGAAATGCATGCATCTTCTGCATAACATAATATGACAAAAGACAGGTGATGAGTAATCATTAGCTACTGCTGTTAATTTTGTTAATTACTAGCTTTGCTCCATCAATGACATGCTTGAAGGCACAGATTCTTATCAACTAAACCTTGCACTTGGACACAAACTTATTCCTATCTTATAATATAATAAGTAACTCCACCTGTTCCAGTGGAGAACTTCGCATAAAACATTAACAAACTCAGTCAATACATACCATTGAAAAATTTTGTTATCAGTTTTAACTGTTATCAGTTTAACAAAAGGATGACCACATTCAGGTAAATGATATCATATTAAAATCTAAATAATAATAACCACCATAACTTGTCTGACCAGCAGAGAAAAAACAGTGAGCTACAACTTTGCAAGATTTGGACATGGATTTTTAAACATTAGATGTGACATACAGAGACGTGACTCGTATCCAGCATATCCTTGCAATAAGTGACTTGATCTTTTACTTGGCTGGACACATGTAAACATTTACTTGTAAACAGATTGGTCCTGACCTGTTGGGTTAATATGTACATGACAGTGTGAGCTTGTGTGTGTTTATACTTCCACAGACCTGACAGCAGTGTCTGAGCAGGAAGAACATGTTTCTATTCAGAAATATGTATCAATTTACATTAAAACTGAAAGGACCCATGTCATATTTATCAGTGGACAGAATGATTAAAAAACACCGGTCTGAAATTCTTATTTTTGGAATGTAAAATATTTATTGCAGTACAAAGCACATTGTTTGAGATGACATATTATAATGTCATTATAGTAATGTTACATTAAAAAGCAGAATGTAGGCCAACGCCCTTAAGGCGGCTTTACACAAAAGACACTTTTCACTATGAGGCACAAGCGTGTCTTTCAACATCATAGCTGAGCATGACAGTACCATCTTTATAAACAGAATGCAATCACAAATGAATTTCTTTCAGCTACGTAAGATAGAACCCTCAGTGTCATAAAACGTATTCATTTTCTAAAGAGACTGTCACCCTTTTATATTCAGATATTCTCAGTCATTACTGTGGGAGGCACTGTTTCCATGGCAACTAGACAGATAACCCACATCCCACCCCTCCCTCTTCTCAGTCCATCTGTCCTGGATTGGCTGCCGAGGTGGAAAGCTCAGTATGAAGCGACGCCATTTCCCATCATCCCTTGCCCAGTTCAAAGCAAGCTAATCGAGCTTATCCACACCAGGAAATACAGCAAGCGAGGTGTGGCAAATGTGTTCTTCACTGTACTTACTTGCTCCTTAGATGTGGGTGAGTTCCTTTTTCTCCTTCTATTATGGCCCACAAAAGCAGGCTTTTTTTAGTGAGGGCTTCCCATTTATTTGCAGGGACTTAAAAAGTCTTAAATCCAAACAGACGTTAGCTATTTGAATGAATACATGGGACAGAGAGCGCTCAGTCATCTTAATCTTATATATCTGCTGATGGTTTGTTAATATTATGTTATTTATGAGTTCCAGTAATCCAGTTTAAATTGAAGTACATTGTTTAGAGTATAATGTCAATTCCCACACACTATTCAAACAAAGGCCATACAGCTCATAAATTTGATGAAGTTCAGAATTTTCCCAAGAATCATATTTAGATTATCTTTAATTCCCTCATAGCTTCTTCCATGAAGACACCTGCCCTATCTCAAATTTCAATGTGAAATAGCATGGATTATCAGAATTGACTGAGGGTAACTCCTCAGACGTAAGGAAACAAATTTGAAAACAAAACACATAGGACTGTGATGTGGTCATGCTGAAACATGCATGAAAATGCATCAAATGGTTTCAGTCTGCTCTAGTGTCAGAAGCCTTGCAGAAATGTGTTTAGAATTGTTGCCTCAAAAAATCAAAGATACACAAAAACGATCAGGTCTGTTCATGAAACTTTGTCAAATGTTTCTATATTTAATGTAACATCGTTAGTTTCTCTCTTAGTATGTTTCTTTGCAGAATACTTGCGAGTGTCTGGGGGATCCTCATTAATTAATCAATCATGGAATTAATCGCTCTCTCTCTTAAAAAAATAAAGCTAAGTGCTACTATACTAGGTAAAATCTTAGGAAACAGTTGGTTTATGAATATAACAAGTTTTATTAAAAAAAACTGGTACTGGGGAACATATGTGCCTGGAATGAATGATGCTTCTTTAACTCAGGGCATGTGTTTTTGGGAAAGGGATGAGGAGAATAGGTTAATAAGTAGTTAGAACTGTAATTTGCATAATCCTAAATAGCAGGTTGCAAAAGTTAAACAGCAGGTTATAAGAGTAATATGTGACACATGTGAGCCAGATGCTGACACTTGGTTGCCCCTTTAGGTCAGGTATGCAGTGGAAAGAACACAGCCTGATAGACAACCCCATGCATGAGAGCAGTCAGTGCAAGATGGACTGCACCCTTTGCCCTGAGCCTGCTGATGTTGCTCAATGGAGGACTTGACAACCTACTATCACTATGTTCAACCCTGTAAAGAGACAACAGCCCCACCCCTTGTGTTTTCAGCCTATAAAACTGGGCAATATCTCACAAAGGACTGCCTTTAGGTTTTTATATCATGTACCGGCAGGCTTGGATCTTGGATTTCTGAGACATAGCCTATGCAAAGCTGCAAAGACATGTTTCTGTAGGTTTTTTAATAAAATAAGTTGTCCTCTACACCTTTAAGCATTGTCAGGACTTCGACCTGGTGTCTTCAAATTACATTCTCTGGGTGAGTGACTTTTTTTTTCATTTTTGCACAATTTGAGAGAAAAATAGAAAACCTGACTAGAAGCCGGTTATGGAGCTAGTAACTACTAGTTCGGGTTAAATGTTATATTTATTTTATAAATTAACTACCTGATAAGTAGATTTTCTAACATGCTGCATGCCAAGTCCATTGGTTAAAATGTTTCTCAGATAATATCTGTCTCTCAAACCCTCTTACTTTAAGGTGATTTAGGTGTACATAACCAGACTTGGCATGGTCCTTGTGAGGTGAAAAGTGCAGATTGCTTTAATGATACTAAGATAGCATGACAAAGTTGTTTACACATTGTTTACTTTTCCATGTTCAAAGGTGTTTTTAAGGACATAACCTAGCTTCTTTTGTAACTATTTGTTTATACTCACATGCTGAAATGCTTTTTCTTCATGTAAATATAATTGTGGATTGATGGAAAATTTGCTTTAAACATTAATGAATTTACCTTGGATATCTTTCCTGAAGGGTAAAAATATAAATATTATAATAATCTCTTTTATAACCACCATAAAATAGAACTGTTAGTGAATAATGACCTTAATAAATACTTCTATTACACTGGATACAAAGTCATGTCAATAAAACAGAACCAAGGTCAGTAATAAATTAAAGGGACGTGTTGTTAGGCCAAGCCTTTGTTACTTGGGTCACCTTAATATCTTCCATCATAAAATAAAGGGTGTTCTAAACAGATGTCATATAAAAATAAATAAAATAAAATTAGAAAACACTTGCTTTCTGCCCTACAAAGCTCAGATTCACAGCAGTGACTTTTAATCTGCGTGGAGGGAACATAATCACCTCCTCATGTCTCAGTAACATACAATCTTACCAATTTCTTATCTAGTATATTGCTTTTACAAATTTCATAACGGTGACAATGGGTCAGTAGCACCATATTAACATTACTTTGGATGGGGATCAACAACCTGATGGGATAATAGCAGACTCACCTTAGCATAAGGTTTCTACAATATCACCTAAAAGACTCCTACATTTGCATCCTTATCAGAAAGTCACTTAATGTTTCAGAGTGTAGTCATCAAGCCCTCTACTCGAAGAAATAACCAAATAATTAAACTATTTAAGCAGGATGTGAATTTTATCATGCTAACTGGTTTAATTACACAACTTTACTACCTTTTGTTATTGATGAAAGATTATTTGTTTATCCTTTTTTCACCTTTCAGGAGACAGGTTAACAGCCTTGTCTGCACATGGTTACCTCATCATTAGAAGACATGGAGGGTGTAAAATCTTTACCACTAAGCTCCTTGGAACGCAGAGCTCAACAGAGAAAGAGACCACTAGAGACCCTTAGGACCAAACTGCAACATCAGCTTTCTTGTTCTGTGCCCAAAGTAAAGAGTATACTGTCAGGCTTCTTCCCTGTGGTGCTCTGGCTGCCAAAGTACAAGATAAAGGAATATGTGTGGGGTGATTTGATGTCAGGAGTTATAGTGGGGATAATTTTGGTGCCTCAAGCCATTGCTTACTGCCTCCTGGCAGGCTTGGAACCTATTTATGGTTTGTACACATCATTTTTTGGGAATATCATCTACTTCATTTTGGGTACATCCAGGCATGTATCTGTGGGTATTTTCAGTCTTATGAGTTTAATGGTGGGGCAGGTTGTAGACAGAGAGGTTTATTTGGCTGGTTTTGATATAAGTGATGAGAGTAAGCCAAGCTCTTTGGATGAAGGATGGAACATTACTGAAGACTACAGCAAAACTGCAATTAATCTCACAACAAATGCCATTAATATGAATTGTGGAAAGGAATGCTACGCTATCAGCATTGCAACAGCTTTAACATTCCTTGCTGGAATTTACCAGGTATTTCATTTCATTACAATCGTTTACAGTTATAAATGTAACTGAGTTCACTGTGCAACACTAATATGTTGCATTTTCTCTCCAGGTACTGATGGCTGTGTTTAGGCTGGGTTTTGTCTCTGTTTACCTCTCTGCTCCAATGCTGGATGGCTTTGCTACTGGTGCATCATGCACCATTCTAACCGTCCAGGCTAAGTATCTACTGGGTCTCAAACTGCCTCGCCACCAG
This sequence comes from Hemigrammopetersius urotaenia, assembly GCA_037974485.1. Taxonomy (NCBI): domain Eukaryota; kingdom Metazoa; phylum Chordata; class Actinopteri; order Characiformes; family Alestidae; genus Hemigrammopetersius; species Hemigrammopetersius urotaenia. Next base: position 7,126,354 of record JBBPDC010000023.1, read on the forward strand.
GGCTATGGAACAGTTGTGGTGACTTGGATCAACATTTTCAAGAACATACACAATACCAACTTCTGTGATATGATCACAAGTGCTATTTGTATAGCTGTGTTAGTTGGAGGGAAGGAGCTCCAGGATCGCTACAAAGATCGTTTGAAGATGCCAATGCCTACAGAACTTGTTGTGGTGGCAGTTGCTACCATTGTGTCCCATTTTGCTGATCTTAATGGCCAGTACAGCTCTAGTATCTCAGGTAACATTCCAACTGGTTTCATTTCCCCAGAGGTCCCGAGTTTTGAACTGATGCCAAGGATAGCAATTGATGCCATTCCCTTGGCTGTAATCAGTTTTGCCTTTACTGTTTCCTTATCAGAGATGTTTGCTAAAAAGAATGGATACACCGTAAGACCAAATCAGGAGATGCTGGCAATAGGTTTTTGTAACATCATTCCGTCTTTCTTTCACTGCTTCACTACAAGTGCTGCATTGGCCAAAACTATGGTGAAAGACTCAACGGGTTGCCAGACACAAGTTTCTAGTGTAGTGAGTGCCTTAGTCGTGCTGTTAGTCCTTTTATTTCTAGCCCCATTCTTTTATTCCCTGCAGAAGTGTGTCCTTGCCTGCATCATTATTGTCAGCCTAAGAGGAGCCCTGCGTAAATTTAGAGATGTTCCCAGGCTTTGGCATCTCAGTAAGATTGATGCAGCTGTCTGGATAGTGACCATGTTTTCGTCAGCTCTGATTAGTGTGGAGCTTGGACTAATGATTGGGGTAGTCTTTTCAATGATATGTTTTGTGGCTCAAACTCAGTATCCCAAGGTTTCACTACTGGGCCAAATTAAGAACACCAATCACTATGAGGACATGGGCGACTACAACAACCTTGTGATCCATCCCAAGGTAAAGATTTTCCGCTTTCAGGCTCCCCTTTATTATGCCAATAAGGACTTTTTTCTAAAGTCCTTATATAAAACAGTTGGACATGACCCATTCCTTGAAAAAACCCGGAGGAAAAAAATAGAGAAAAAAGCAAAAGCTTCACAGAAACTTAACAAAGAAAATGGTGATGTAAGTACAACTCTCATAGCTAGTGAGTTGGATTTCCATACAATAATCTTGGATTTTTCCTCTATACCTTTCATTGACACTACAGGAATGAGCACACTGAAAGGACTATTGAAAGACTATAAAGACGTTGGTGTAAATGTAATCCTAGCTTGCTGCAACACACGGGTCATAGATTATTTGAGACGAGGTTCTTTCTTCGGACCTGATGATAAAGAAATGTACACACTGTCATTCTACACTGTTCATAGTGCAGTTTCTTATGCCACAGATGATGCAGCAGCATCAGTAAGTGCTTCTTCTGTTTAATCTCTCTGTATACTGATTTAACAAGCTGGGTATTAAAGAAATTTAAAAAATGGGAAATATACACAGATAAATCTACACTAACACTCAGTATATAACGTTACTGACTTTTATACGTTTTCAGATTTTTTATACATTCTAAAAGATTTATTGAATCTACAGTATAAATCATAAATAAGTATCAATACTCTAACAACAATTTTTACTAGTCAAGCGTTTTCTTACTTTTATAGCAAGACTATTGTTTTGATAGGTACATAACTATTATGAAAAGGCATTATATGAACAGATTTTTGTATGAATGAAAAAACACTCTTTTTGAATAAGTATTATTTGATATCTGTTTAAAGGCAAGTAAAGCTTAGTAGAAACTGTGACTGAAAATCTAGTTCTACTCGTTTTATAACTGAATAAAATATGTCTATTGAAGATCTCTTTCTGTTTATCTAAAAAAGAAAAGTCAGTATACAGAAAACATTATTTCTAAACATTGTACTGTATATTAAGAATAATATAATAATATGAATAATATAAAAAGAAAATGAAACAAAGATTTCCATTCTGGATGAGAGTAGCAGTTATTGAAAACAACCCACTTCCATCAATTCCATCACAAAAAGGGCAAAGAAGCTGCCATTTTCCTTTGAAAGAGATGATGAACATACAACATGCATTACATGAGGTTTCTTTAATCAGATAAGCTTAAACAATCATCTACAAATAGCAGATTAGTGCCCATTCTTCAACCAAGAGTGCAACTATTTAAAAGTGTTGCCAATAGGTCAAAGTTTTTACAGTTATTTTTTTTATTTATTTTTGGAAATAGTTTTTCTCTTTCCCAAAAGTCCATCTGTAACATGTAAGTAATTTTTCACAGGTTCATGTGCCGACCTCTCTTTTACCTTAAGCACCAAACAGGCTGTTTTTGTTCATTGTGCCTTCAAACCGAAAAACTCCTTACAGCCTTTAACATGAACTTAGGCATTTTGTACTAAATGTATTTTTAAATGTTTCATGAAATCTGCTAATTCACAATAGTTGTTAGCTTATTTTGGTTTGTTTTGTGTTTACTGCTTAATTTGTATATTTTCCCTATTTAGAGGGGGGGTTGAAACAAAGTATTCATGTACTACATTAAATTTTGATTTTAACATCAATAAAATTGGATTACCTATAATATGGGATTTTGTCTTGTGGTGTTATGCATATTGTAAAGAGAGTGTATTTCAGATTACTATCTGCAAAACACATCTGAAATAAAAGGATAACCAATCAGACTGGCTAGTGTGTAGAGTGCACACTGGAGGACAGTTTGTTAAATGTTGTTATATGTTACACCATGGCCAATGGAAAAATGTTGTCTCATCACATAACCTTGAAATTGAACTTTAAAATGAAGATAATGTCAAAGCAGGCCCCTAACCATAATATTCTGACTGCATTGGCTACGTTTTTACTTGTATACAATGCTGTGCTGTGAAGGAAAACACTGACATTTGCTGTGCTCATAGGTTTGTCGGAAGTAATGTTTTGGGCAACACTTACTAAATAGCCTACAATTTCAGCTCGACCAGCAATACCCATGCAAAATCTTTAAGTTACCAGGCATTGGTCTGTTCAAAATATAGAACAAGCATGCTAAAAGAGAGGACAATGGTGTGGTACTACAGTGCAAACAGCTAAGTCTGTCACAGGAAAGATCAAGAAAGCTTCATTAACATATTGTCTATAAAGCAAAAATGCCCTGTTAAAATAAATAAATAAACACAGTAAGGGTAGAACATGTTGTCTAAACATGTTGTCAGCCCTCATTTCGTGGCGCAAACAGAAAGCAGGAATAGCATACGCTAAATGGACAAAAGTATTGGGACACACTTCTTAATTATTCAGGGGGTCCCTTACATCCAGTGGAGGGCAATCTTAATGCTTCAGCAGACCAAGACATTTTGGACGACATCATGCTTCCAAATTTGTGTTCCACAGTGCACAAAGCAAGCTACATAAAGACATAGCTGGATGAATCCAGTGTGGAAGAACTTGACTGGCCCGCACAGAGCTCTAACCTCAACCCTATCCAACACCTTTGGGATGAACTGGAATGGAGATTATGAGTCAGGCCTTTTCATCCAACATCAGTGTCTGAACTCAGAAGGAATGGGTACAAATTCCCTCAGAAACTACAAAATCTTGGTGAAAGCCTTCATAGAAGATTGGAAGCTGTTATAGCTGCAAAGGGGAACCAACTCCACATTAAAGTCTATGGATTTGAATGTAGGTCATTAAAGTCTCTGTTGGTGTAATGGAATGCATCCTAATACTTTTGTCCAAATAGTGTATTGTAAAGTTCACACTCTGTAGCAAAACTTTGGTTAGAATCATTGCAGTGGAATCTATTCCTCCAATAGGTGGCAGTAATTATCTGGCTGTAATTATAATGGCTTATCCTTCCAGGATGCTTGAAGCAATGGCAAAATTTCAAATTTTAGCATATTCACTAGATGAAGTAACTGCCAGGCCTCCTTTGGTTAATGTATATGTCTAACTTGAAGTACTGTATTGGCAAGCACAAGAGGTATGTTTTCTGGCTCAACATCTGACAGGAGCAGTGCAATATGATATAATAGTTCCCAGCTGACACAGTCAGCTGTGCTAAGTAGCAATTTATTATTTTTTACATTAATTAAAGCTAACTGCACCTTTCACCTGTATTTCAAAGATCAGAGTTTGTCCCTGTGTTACATCCACCAGGATGTGGTAGGTTGTGGTAAACCAGGTTTTCAGTCAAGCGCTACATAGATGTCTTGTTTGTTTATTCTTGTTTTCTACAATTTCTTCAGTTTGAAATAATGTCAATAGTGTTAATCCAGCAATGCCCACCTTCTGAATGTAATATATAGGCAAAAATCTTTTTTTTTAATAGTCTAATATTGTATACTTACCTCATTCCCTCTGCTTTCTACTGATGTTCTTTGACTTCTGACATCTTCCATCCCTACATCACCACTTGGTATTATCCCACAACCCATGCTTCTGACCATATTCCTGGATCTTCTCATCTATGTCTATATAACTATTTTCAAATCAGCCGTATTCAATCTTAAAAAAGATAAGGTTCGTCAGACCAGCATCTCTTCTCTCTTTCATCTCCAAAGCTCTTTGTATAACCAACTCAGCTCATTTCTGTCTCCAAGCAGCACATTCATACATATTTTTTATTTATTCATTTATTTTTGCAGTCCTTTAATTTGTCATACTAAATCTTTTTTCCTGTATAGCTAAACATATCAAAGCACTCTTCTGTGATGGCAAGTTTCATTATTAAGGAGGTTCTGTTTTTTTATTCTTATTATTCCTTGTTACAGATAATTATACACAAGCTGCTCACCCTGCATGACTGGGAGCTGATGAAGATGAAGGAGTTTTGAGAAGGCATGTGTATTAGTATAAAGCTTTGAGAAACTGGGCTCTCTTCCAGAACATTAAGGTAGGTGTTCACATTCCATAAAATGCTTATCAAAATGCATCATTTAAGCATTTAGTCAGCCTTTGCCATTTTTAGAAGAGTAACTGGTGTGTTTGCTTTATGGTTTATTCAGAGAATAGCTTCTGCTCTAGCTATTTTCAGTGTATAGGTTCATCCAAAAATCTTGTTGTTGCTAATGTGTATATAGGTCCACTGGTCACATTTGTCTATTCAGATTGTTAAAGATTCAGAATCATACAAAAATGGTTAAATATCTGATTTTTTGTGCAGTTCTCACCTAAAAAATATGGTCATATTGAACCATATACCCACCTTTGCACCAAGCTCATCGAAATGAGGAGAGGAAGGGTTTACTTAGGCTTTTGATCTAGGAGAAGGAGCAGAGTCTCGGGCGTCCGTCTTGGGGCCAAAGGGATGGAGAGAAGAGTCCGGCTTTGTTCTGGAGGTTTGAGGTCCGAGAAGATGGATAGAAAAGGGTAAGGTCTTTGTTCTGGTATTTGCTGTATATACCCTGACAATCCTTTGCCATTCAGAACTAGTGATTCTGATTATGAGTAAAGTCAGAAGGATCAGATGGTCGACGATAATAAAGTAGCAAAAGGATTTGGAAGAAATAGAACTGACTGTCAGTTTAGCTGTTTTTACTGCATGAAGCTCCTTAGTAATAGCTAAATGTGCAGTGTCTTTAGTATGTTCTGTTTAAATTCTGACTAGTTTTATTCATGAGGCCTCATTTTGTGATAGAAATGGGTTAAGTTGATTCTGTACAACACTCTGCAGAACTTTGGAGAGGAAGAAGAGAAGAGATACAGTCTGTAGTTCTGTGATGTCGAACATGCAAACAAAGTTGTCTCTTTGAAGTTCATCTGAAACCCTTCCCTCATTCCCTTCCTTTTAGACACCTTCAGAACGCACTCCGAACTACCACCAATGGCAGCAGCTTAGGCTTGTAATGTTAAGCAATTCCTTTGACTAACACTAGATGGTACTATTGTACTATAGTGTCTAAAGGTGACTAAGCTGCAATGAGTTCACATAATGGTCAGTTTCCTAAGTTATGACTTTCTTTAGACTTCAAGGGTGAATAAATACTGAAGACTATGCCTTTTGCTTGTCTGGTTCATGTTTTCATTGGAAAAAAAAAAACGGATTGGTTCAGAAAAGCTCATTTGTTTGCTACTTACTAAGTCCAGCAAAGGGTTACAACTTTGCCAGCTTGTTCAGGCCCCCGAGCACCACTGAAGGATTAAGTTAGTAGTGATAAGAAGCCCATCTCCATGTGCTACACATTCTTTGAAGTATAATCCTATTAGTGCATTTCAAAAGAAAGCATTTTCAATAAAAGCATTAATAAAAAAAATGCTTTTACAACTATCCACATAAGCCAGTCACAGTACTCTAAACTTATCAAGCTGTGATTTTTTTCAAGCTGCAGATCCCCACCCCATATTGTAGGTCATACATAAGTTAATGTGCTGCTGTAGATTGTAACATTGAATATTAGGGTGTTTTGTATGTTTAGTGCCATGTTACATCAAAAAGCATATATTTCCATCCATCCATCATCTACCCCTTTGTCCCAGATTCGGGGTCAGCTGGAGCCTAACCCAGCTGCTATTGGTGAAGGCAGGGTACACCCTGGACAGTCGCCAACACATACAGAGACAGACAACTATTCATGCTCACAGTCATACATTGGGGCAATTTAGCATGCTCTACTGACCCATCCTCTATGCATGCATGTTTTTGGTGGTGGGAGGAAACCATAGTCCCCAGAGGAAACCCATGCGGTCATGGGGAGAACATGCAAACTCCACACAGAAAGACCCTGCGCCCCACCTGGGAGTCGAATCCAGGACCTTGCTGTGAGGCAACAGGGCTAACCCCTGCGCCACCATGCCACTCAAAAACATATATTTTTGTAATGTAGTTTTCTATACACTTTGTGGTGTATACAGTACTAGTTTTTTGTATAAGCATATACTTAAGTAGTTCTGATTCTGTGTTTTTTGGTTAAAAGTCATATAAATATATTATTTTGAATAAGCTGGCTACATTTGATAATGCAAGGTAATGCAACCGTTTTGATTTGTTAGCCTTAACATTGAATCTACCTGCCTAATATTGTGTAGTTCCCCCTTGTGCTGACAGTAGCTCTGGCCCAGACGTGCTTGCCTTCACCCTCCCAGTGTTCCCAAGATGTTCAGTGTCCTGCCTCAATGACTATCATTCTGTGCTTTGAGAGACTTGTCATTAAGCATATAAAATCATTGCTGCCCACCCCCTCACTGGACCCCCTGCAGTTTGCATATCATCCAAACTGTTCTGACATCTCTACCACTCTTCACCTGGGCCTCACCCACCTGGACAAAAATTATATTATGGGGTGTGACCACTAATGGACTGGTGCAGAGCCAACAACCTGTTTCTGAATGTGGACACAAGATGTTTGTTTTCTTCAGGAGGGTGCAACATGATGACTCAGCTGAACATCAACAGCTCCTCAGGGAAGATCGTCCAGAGCAACAAGTTACTTGGTGGACATATTGTGCAGTACCTTACATGGACTCTCAACATCAGCTCCATCCTAGAGAAGGCCCAGAAGCATCTCTTGTGTTTGCAGAGACTGAGGAGACTGCACCTCCCCCTAGTCCTCACCATGTTCTACAGCTAAATGTTGTCCTGTTGTATTGTTGCTCTTGTGTTTTCTTTGAACTCTCTTTCTGTCTTTGCACTGTGTATTTTGTCCTGTCTGCACTCATGTAGTCTTGTGATGTTCTGTTTTTGCCGAGTGTTTTATTCTGTGTACTGTGGTTGAAATTTATATAAACCTTCGTTGACAGAACTGTGTACAGGTCTTAACACTTCATACTCAGTATTCAATTTTTGTCAATTATAACATTAAATCCATTTGCCTCATATTATGTAGGTTTTCCTTGCGCCTGGAGTATGCTATGGTATTGAGTGTTCCTTGAGTGTATGCTATGGTATCAGACACCATAGCCACAGACCTGTTAGTTGTGAAGTGGGACCAACATAGAATAGACTAGTTTGTGGGATGTGCTGGATAAATGCTGAATTAGATGGGTAACTGGTGAATTTGGAAGCCAAGTCAACACTTTGAAATGTCATGTTCCTCAAATCATTCCTGAACAATTTTTGTAGTGTGGCAGTGCATGTTATCCAGCTGAAAGAGACTACTGCTATTAGGGAACACCGTTTCCATGAAGGCATGTACATGGACCTAATCAGTATTATTTGGTACATGTCAAAAGAACATAAACGTAAATGCCAGTTTTCCCAGCAGAACCTCATCTGCAACAAGCCATGTTCCTGTTGTGCATCCTAGTGCCATCTCTTCACCAGATGACATGCGCATTTACATGACCTGATAAGACCAAGCCACCATCATCCATTGTGCCACCGTCTGGTACTCAAATGTCCACTGTAGGGAGTCTGGTCTCACAAGTTTTCATGCAGCCATACAATTTAATAAAATTTTGTGCTACGATCAAGTTTTAGGGCTTTGTTTGTGCTAAGAGAACACTTCACTTTTTCGTGCTAGGGCAACGTTTCGCTACCCTATTTTTAATGTGCACTGCGTAACAGCGCCAGTATCTGCGCTAACTGGTGACTAAGGGACAGTAGAAGAGAAAAAATGAGTTAATTCCTTATCGTTTTTGTTTGCAAAGTGGTTGAAACAGGTTGAAATGCCGTGAGACAAGGAAAGTCCCTAACCCTAACCTTAAGCATAAACCTAACTGTAACAGTCACCAGTCAGTGCACACTGTGCATTAAAATACATAGGGTAGTGAAGCGTTGTCTTAGCACGAAAAAAGCCTTAGATCGCAGCACATATTTTGATTATATTGTATTTCATGATGGCTGCACGAAAAGTTGTGAGATCGGGTTGCTGTAGGTGCCCTAGGCGGTGGACGGTGGAGGTTAGCATGGACACTCTGACTGGATGTACCCATATCCATACGCAGCAAACATCTTTCTGTAGCAGTATTACGTTGTGCTTTAGAAACATTTCTCTGCGATCAGACCAGGCAGTCTAACTTTGGTTCCCACATCCGGTAAGCTTTTTCAAGCATTGCTTAAATTTGTGTTCAGAGTTAACCATTATATAACTGATGGTTGATATGGCATTTATTGTATTCTACTACTGCCCTAGAATGTCAATTTTATTACTTTTGTAACCCCACTTTGTTATGTATCAAATATGTACAAATATATTGAATACTGGCATTAGTCTGACACCCACAATTCATATATAATTTTTATTTTGTTTTGTCCCCGTCCTTGTAATATATTTGTTTAGTTGTGGTTTGTCTAAGACTGCCCTTTTTTAAGGATATTCTATACTGTAGCTTGCATGTTAATTGTGTTTCATATCTTTGATAGTTGCAAGCCATGATGCACAATCTGTAACTGGTTCATTTGAGCACAATGGCATATTAATTTCATGGTAATATGGAAAATTATGTAATTAATAGTTTATCTTTTACTAGTGGTCTAGGGAAGGGTGTATTAATTGATCAAGGGTTGTGTAATCTCATCTTATTTGGAGCAGTGAATAGATACAATATGAATAGATACAATTTATTTTTAATAAAACCTGGCCACAATCCCAGATCTGTCCCACAGATATTACAACACAGTATTTCAACGTGTAGATCAAGGAGAAGGTACAAAAAGAAATGTCACATAGTGACAAGCACCATTGCTTCTCATTTCAGAAGGCAAAACTAAACAAAAATAAATAAAGCAGTAAAATAATGTCATAGAAAAGTCACAATTTGCACCTACCCCAGACTGACCTGGAAGTTAATGTTCTGATTAAATTATTTTCAAGCAGCTCTAAATGGTTATTTCTTGTGTGCACTGTCATCCTTAATTTGGCAACAGAAAGTATAAAAATAGGTGAAAAATATTTATCTGTGCTTATAGACTTGGGCAGATGCACTTTGATTCTATATAAGAATTATATAAGAGGTTTAGGCTAATGATAAAGACCCACAAAACATTAAGACCATTCATTTTTGTCTCATCTGAAGGTGTATCTTCCAACCAAGAGTTGATATTTTCTTCGTTGTAACAGCTTGTTGCCATCTGTAGATCTGTCTTCAATTTGCTATAAAACACCAGCAGAATCCTGTGACTCCAACTCACTAGACAGGCTTTGTTTGACGTTGTTACTGTAGCTTCGGTTTGGAAGAAATGACAGTCTGTTGGGAAAAAATCCTGAGATTAGTCCTATGACCAATTACGGAATTGCGGGTACATTTCAAGTATAGAAAGAAGACAATAATAAACCCTCAATAAACCCAAAAACAATGTACTAGTTGAAAAATCATTTAACTTTGTAAGAGACAAATTTGGTCAAATATGTATAGTCAACAAATGTAATATAATTTAAAACCTTGTCTTTCATGAAAGAGGTTTTGTCTCTAGATTCTTTGATTCAATCTCATATCTAACAAGATAGAGACTTTTTGTTTTAGAGTAAAAACATCAACACATTTAAATGAAATGTGTCCTAGACGGTATGCATTCTCTCTTAAAATAGCATTAAAAATAAATGCTTTGAAATGTCATTTTAAAGCAAAACAGTGTTGATATCAATGGTCACAGACTTGATCCGAATAACAGAGTTGAACACCTCTGGTGAAAATAAATTGTGTTGTGCTTGAATAAAAAATGAACTTTAATAGTAATGAATGTGTCTCATGCATAACTAAGTTTGCCTAGACTGTAGACCACAGGCAAGCACACCAGCCTATTAGTAAATGATTATATGCCATTCAGAGTCATCATGCCACCCCCCCCAACACCACATCCTGTATATGTGTAAAATACCACAAATACAGTCGTTTAGCCCTACCTCGTTGCTGACAATGTTTTAAGAAATCTAGGCTGCTTTTATATGAGACACACAACTGTATAGCAATTCAGAATGGAGATCATTTACATATAATCAGCCTTAAAGGCACAGTAACACAAAAAGACAGATTAATAATGAAGGTGAAAAAGTGGTTGGGAAAATGGTAATAATAATAACATGTCATCAAAATTTCTGAAATGTCAAGACAATTGACATGGATGGCCGGAGGGGACTTTTCAGGAAGCAAGATTTCTCAGATATCGAGGAAGAATGTCCTTTCCTTGATACTGTGAACATTTTCTCCTCAAGAAATACATCACAAAAACAAAGACAACAAGTTCAGCCACAACATTACAAATATCAAGACAAGTTCAACCACAAAATGGACAAAATCATAGTGCAGTACCTAGGTTGGTGAGCCTGTCCATTGAATCTGTGTCTCAGGAGCTCCTGCAGAGCTGGTGAAGGAACCTCAATGCAAGTGCTCCTGATTAACAACATGAAATACAGCAGATAGACTCAGTTAACACCATTATGTAACCCTTCCCAGACCTCTGCTTTACACTATGTGTACACTATGTGCTAAGACAGTAAGCATCTCTAAAAACATTCTTACAGTACCTTAGTTTAAAAAAATATAAGCAAGGCAAACACATGCTTCCTTGACTATCTGGTCATGTAAAGTCTCTGGACAGCATATCTAGGTTGGCGGAGAGTAATGACTGACACCTGCACTGGCTAGCATAGTGCTGAGTGATTGGTTAAAGTCAAGAGAGCATCACTGGCTTTGCTCTCTCGGACTTCGAAACACAGATCACTCAAACTCGCAATGCCATGATGATAGGGCCAATGCTTAGAATAGGGAGGTCAGGTGTCAAGTCTGGTGTCAGGCACAGCTGGGTAGTGTTCCCTGTCAATCACACACACTAAACCTGGCAAATAGCAGGCAAATTGAACCAGGTGTGATTAAGTCCTCCAGGAACAGAGGTGAGAACACTTAGCTTTAGACAGTTGCACCACTTAGAAGCCCAGATGGTTATAAGGTGTTTTGATCTGGCTAGACAAAATGTACATACAAGGATGAAGTAATCTAAATTTGGCCAGAGAGATGTGTATGCTGCTCCTTATCAGTTTCATCAACACATCTGCTTTTCTTTGCTCTACTCCACATTTGCCTCTTTGACAAGAAACTTTTTTTCCCCTTCAGCAACCCAAAAGCAGCAAAAAGTGCTGCCAGATGATGAAAATAGATCTGACCCTATTCAAGGTCCTCTTGTGAAATTATTATTTTTTTTAAAATTTGGAAACTAAATTATTTATAACGTATTTAAATGCAATAAAGTCATACAGACAGCATAACAGATGATTCAGAGATAACATTCCGTAGCAGAGTCGTCTCTACTGAAGCTCCTGAATTCAATCCAAAACCATTAAACACAGTTTATCCTAGTTCAGAAAAAACATTATGCAAGAGGGTTCACAGACTTTTTGCCATCATTCTTGATGGAACACTCCACTTCCTGCCTTACTTTCTGTGCCTGTTTGGAGGAGATGACCTAGTGATACTGCTGCTGAAATGTCCAGACAAAAAGACTAGTAAACAGGGTTGCAATATTCAAACAAAGCATTCAATTCAAAAGTTCTACAGAAACACGTTCTGTCCAATACACAGTCTTTCTGTACGCCACCTGAAAGTAATCTTCACGCTATTGCTTTTGATCCATTCTGGCTTTTTCTCTTCACAGGCAGAGGTTAATTCCAGGGACTTCCTTAAGAGTTATAGTATTGTAACAGCTTTATAGTGGACTTAAATTTCATACGGCAGTCTGGAAGTTAAGCCCAGTTGAATTACTGAAGGAACCTGATACTAAAACATCATCAGTCATGGAGCAGCAGAATGTGGTGTAGAAACTCTAAAAGTATCACGTCGTGTGTAATATCTCAGCACTTGCTGCTGAACCTCAGCAGACCTTTGACACACACTGTAGAGCTTCGGACAGTCAAACTTGGCACAGTCTTCTCTTATAATAACTTCAGTGACAGATTCTGCATTATCCAGTCTGCAAAACAAGTATCAAGGGAAGTGATGCTACAGAAAAAACACTTCTGACTGTGAAGAGCCTTATAAAATATAAAGTACCTCCACAGGATGTAAAGGTTTTATAAAAGAACAGCCCCCTGTCCCCCAAAAAAGCCAAAAAGATTTGTAGTAGTGTAGTACACTTTCAACTTATGAAGTGTCTTCACTTGTGAAGTCTCTGGTGCATATTCTTTATTTTATTAGAACACCAATTAATAGCACATTGGCAATGTTAAATCTAGAGTGAATGTTTAATAGACTAGGGCACGCTGGTGGAAGTGACCGACTTGTGTGAATTTGTCTTGTAGAAAGCTTTGCTGCGTTTCGGTAGTGCATGACTGTGGAATTTTCAGCCTGGCTGCTAAAGAAGCCACAAACACACTCAGTTCTTCTTGACATTCACATTTCTCAACTTACTTTCACCTTTTTTTCTCTTCCTCCCCTGCACAAACTGACCAAGTCCCTAAAAGTGTTCTTGTCAAACATCCAGAGCAAACACACAGACATATAGTCATATGTAAATGTTTGAACACCCCAGGCAAATTGCATGTCGTGCTGATTTCCCTTGTGTAAATAAATAATCTTTGTAAGGAGCCCACTAAAATGTACAATTTTCTGCAAATATTAATGCACTTATTTTCTTTATTTGCTGAGATTAACATAATTATATGTGTCATGACTCAGAAAGGTAGTGTCAAGCTAAGTCACATTCATCCCTTTGGGTCTAAGACTTTGGTCCAAAAATGTAATTTCAGTCAATTTGCACACCCTATCTTTGCTCACATTTGTATCAGATGCTAGCAGGTCCATGCTATGCTAGCTGGCTAGATATCTTGTGAATGTTTGCTAACTGGACAATGCAGTGGACTGCCAAGCATGTGTCCAGAAACTGCTGTTTTTTTCATGGAGTTATATCCCTCAGTGAAATTTATATTTGCATCTTGATAACATTGTGCTCAGATGGAAATGTAGCTCTATGCAGTAAAACCCAACACTGAATGGTGTATGAAAACTGTGCTGGTCTCTAGTTACTGCTCATCACAACTGGAGTTTGTGCTGGTCTGTGTTTACACTGTCACTGGTACATACCAGTCCCATCCCCACCTTGGCTATTCTGACCACATATCTGTTGTGCTGATCCCACTATACAGACAGCACATCAGGTGTCTTGTCAAAAGCAATTTAAAATCTCGCTCCCAGGAGCCCTCTCTGCTTTTTAAGACTGCTTTGAGCACATCAAATGCCATAGGTTTAGGGAGAACACTACCTATGTGTCATGGCAGCTGAGCGAAAAGACACAGCAGTAAGCAAGCGATTTTCCTACAGAATGTCTTTATTGTCTAACTGAACAGCTCAGGCTCAGGTAAATGAACATAAACAGCAGAGGAAGTGCTCCTTCCGTTCGAGGGAATTCCTCCCCGTGACACTCCCACGGCACTCACGGTCTCTCTGGTTCTTTGGAGGACCTTCTCTCAATACTAGAACCCCAGTGAGTTAACAAACACAGTCCTTGAGCCTGGTCCTTTCACTTTGTACAAATCCCTGTATCGACCACCACACTCCAGGTGGTGCTATGGCTCACCTTGGCCCTCCTTGTCTTCCTAGAGAACAAAAACCCTTCAGCCTCACACTGATGATGCCAAGTTGTTACTGGGTGACCATGCATCGACTCTCTGGTTCAGCCAGGCTTTAACCACTCACACTCTCTCACACACACACACACACACACACACACACAGCCAATCACACGACAGAAGAACTTACTACTTTCACTCAAGCAACTAACAACAGGTGGTCCTGTCATTAGGTGCCTAGCAACCCAGCTGCTGTGGATTCTCCTCAGCTGGGCTCCTGAGCCCCTAACGACAATACACTCTCTTGCAAACAGAGCTTCAGTCTCCTAATATTCTGGTGATTGGCTTCTTACCAACCGAGATGGAGGCTGACCAGACGTCACACTATGTTGGCTCTGGAGAAGTACACAGTGTTAGGGACTGGTAACTATGGTAAGTGCATCATTACTGACAGGTGGGTCACATTATCTCAGGCCATACTCAGAAAATCTATGACCCCTTCCATGTGCCAAAGTAGTCTACAGTCAAGCTTCTCAACCACTGGGTCGCGGACCACTGATGGGCCGCAAAGGCTTTTGATTGGGCCGCGAGTATGAAATGGTTCTGCAATTGGTCCGCTAGGTGGTCCCGTGGGCAGGACATGTACACAAAACCTTTTTTATGCCGTGACTGGTGTATTAAAACTTTAACCAATTGGTATATTTTTGCTTTTAACCAATAAGGAACATTTGAAATGAGACCTCCCGCAAGTATACCAGTTACCGAGAAGTTATAGTTTACATATACAGGATTGTTGTTGTTTCCTGTGATATATAGGATCACAGGAAATCACAACAATGCTCTGGGATATAAATGCCCAAAAACCATTCCCAGATCAGTCTTTCCATTTTTTTATTTTCAAAAGTTTTCCAGCACACACTCTCTGTAACTCTCCTAACTCTCCAACCACGTGCAAAAACACCGCCCTCCCCTTTTATACTCCCCAGAAGAACCGCAAGTATCCATGGTGATGGGCAAGTGATGCCCATCACCCCCTCCCCACACACACATATCACGCCACTCCATAACCCAGACATAACCCCAATTAACCCTTTACAGGCCCAGCTCGCCACACAGCCCCCCGCTAAGTTGCGAGCCGTCCTCGGCCACCACTGAACCCTCTACAAAATCCTGAAGGCGAGCTGGTGGCCTGCGCCTCCTCCGGTCCCTCCCAGAACCACTCGGCAACCCACAGCCGCCCTCAGCGTCCGTATCCTCCCTCGAGTCGCTCACCTCTGTAAGTCCATCGACCCCCTCGCAGTCTGGCTCCCCAGGGTCCCGCCCCCCAGAGTCTTTCGGGTGGTACGGGGCCAGTCTGTCCCGATGGACGACCACCGCCTTCCGGCGACCGTCCACCCGCACCCGGTAGACCACCTCCCTCACACGCTGCAGCACACGGGCCGGGCCCCGCCAGTGTCAGTCCAATTTGGGACTCCGCCCCTTTTTCCAGGAGGGGCAGTAAACCCAAACGCACTCTTGCTCCTGGAAGTCACGCCCCCGGCTGCGCAAGTTGTAAGCCCGCTTCTGTTTGGCTGTGGCCCCCCCCGGCTCTCTCGCACCAATGCGTGGACCACCCGGAGTCGCTCCCGCAACCGTTGCGCATAGTCCCAACGAGTTCAGTCCACCAGTGTCCTGAGCTGCCGGCCAAACATTAGCGCTGCTGGGGTGAACTAGGTGCTGTCCTGGACGGCTGTCCTATAGGCCCACAGCACCAGTGGCAGGTGGCGGTCCCAGTCGCGCTGGTGATCTGCGACCAGGATCGCCAGCTGGGTGGCCAAGGTGTGATTGAACCGCTCCACCAGCCCATCACTCTGTGGGTGTAGTGGAGTGGTCCTGGTTTTGTGTATGCCCAAACGCTTACACACCTCGGCCACCAGCTGAGCCTCAAAATTACGACCCTGGTCGCTGTGGAGCTCCTCTGGCGCTCCAAACTGGCAGAAACACTCCTCCACTAATTTTGCCGCAATTGTTTCCGCGCTCTGGTCGGCAATCGTGTATGCCTCGGGCCACTTCGTGAAATAATCCATGGCCACCAAGACGTACCGATTGCCGGCCTCAGAGCGCGGAAATGGCCCTAGCACATCGACGCCCATTCTTTCCATTGGCGCCCCCACCACGTACGCCTGCATAGGAGCGTGCAACCGTTCCCCCAGTCCCTTCTTTGCTGTGCACGCGTCACAGCAGTGCACCAGTGTTTCCACGTCGCGCCGGCAACATGGCCAATAGAAACGCCCCCGAAGCTGTGCGAGCGTTTTCGCCGAAGTGTCCAACTCCGGTGGCCCCGTGGACTGAACGCAGGACCTCCTGACGCAGCCCACGGGGCACCAACAGCTGCCGCCACTCACGCTGCCCGTCGGGGTGTTGCCAACGCCGATAGCATACGCCGCCTTCTAAAACCAGGTTTTCCCGCTGGGACCGATATGCTTTTAACTCGGTCTCCGTGGCGGTGAGCTCTTCCCACGCCGGCCGCTGCCCCCCCTCGAGCCACCCCCGGACCCGCCCAAGAATGGGGTCGTGCTCTTGTTCCCGCCACAACCGGTCCACGTCCTCCCCTCCATCCAACTGAACGCCTGCCGCGAAACCTTGCTCCTCACCGCGCCTCTTTTCTTCAACCCGCGCGCAATATCGGCACTCCTCTGCCTCGCACGGCCGCCGCGAAAGCGCGTCGATGTTGCAGTGCTGTCGCCCCGGCCTGTGTTGCGCTTCGAAGTCATATTCCTGAAGTGCCTCGATCCAGCGCGCGAGTTGGCCCTCAGGGTTTCGAAACCTGAGCAGCCAAGTCAACGACGCGTGGTCTGTGCGGAGCAGAAACCGCCGTCCGCACAGATAGGGCCTAAAGTGGCGTAGACTTTTTACCACTGCGAGCAGCTCTCTCCACGTCATGCAGTAATTCCTTTCCGCTCGGCTCAAGGCACAACTGAAATACGCCACAGCGCGCTCCCCCGTGTCCGTCACCTGCGACAGCACTGCCCCGATGCCCTCGTTGCTCGCATCAGTGTCCACCACGAACAGTCTATTTACATCGGGACTCGTCAGCACCGGCACCCGCCTGAACGCCTCCCGCAATTGCGCGAACGCTCCCTCGCACTCATCGGTCCACCGAAACACACCTCCCTTCTCTGTCAGTCGGTGTAAGGGCCACGCGATGGTGGCGAAATCGCGCACGAAGCGCCTGTAATAAGAGGCGAGCCCTAGGAAGCTCCGCACCTCCTTTACGCTCCTCGGCGTCAGCCAATCATGCACTGCTGCGACCTTCCCCGGGTCTGTTGCTACCCCCTCCCCGCTAACTATGTGTCCCAAAAAGGACACTCGCCGGTGGAAAAACGTGCACTTCCCCGGGTTAAGCCTCAGTCCCGCTGCGCGGATAGCCCCAAGCACCTCGGTCAAATTTTCCACCGCCTCCCTGAACGTGCGAGCATGTACCAGCAGGTCATCTAAAGACACCACACATTTTGTGCGTGGTACTCGCCTTAATACGCGCTCCCTCAGGCGTTCAAATGTGGCTGGACTGTTACAAAGGCAGAACGGCATCACCCGAAACTGCCATAGGCCGTGCCCAATGGTGAATGCCGTCTTCGGCTTTGCATCCCGCTCCGCAAGTCCAGGGAGGTAAACCAACTGGACCCCGCAATCGCGTCTAGTGCATCGTCGATGCGCGGCAAAGGGTACGAGTCTTTCACTGTTACCTGGTTCAGGCGCCGGTAGTCCACGCAGAAACGCCAGCTGCCGTCCTTCTTCTTCACCAGCACGGCTGGGGCCGCCCACGGACTGTCCGCGGGTCAATCACGCCAGCCGCCGCCATTTCTTCGACCTTTTTTTCCGCCGCCTGCTGCAGCGCCGCCCATCTCAATGTGATGCTGCACGAGCCCGGTCCGCGGGCATTCCTCGTCCCTCGCCGCGAACAACTCCGCCAGCAGGGAGGTTGGCGCGGGGATGAGCACGTACTGCTGCAGTTGCTCCGGGGCTATCGCATTCACGAACGCATGCAATGCCAAGTCCTCCTGCACGGTTGCTGGGTATAGCGGGTAGGCTCGGCGTGCGCACTCCTGCAGGTCCCCAGCGAGGGCATCCCACATTTCACCAGCCTTCCGCCACCTCTTCCCGAGCTGGGCTCATGCTGCCTCCTCTCGGACGGGCCGCCCGAATCTCCGCTTGAGTGCCGCCACCAGCTGGTCAAACCCTCGTCGTTCCTCTCGCGGCTGGTCCAGCAGGACCTTCAGGGCCTCTCCCTCCAGTGCCAGCATGAGATGCACGGCCGCCTCACTCGACTGCCAGACGTTGAACTCTGCTGCCGCCTCCACCTGCACCAGGTATGGCTCCAAGGGCTCCTTCCCGCTGAAACGGGGCAGTTTTCCAGGGGTATTCCTTTCTCTCACCCGATTCCCCTTGGTCGCCTCGGCCTCCCACTGGGGCTTGGAAGTGGTGTGTGCCCTGCGGACCAACGCTAGTGCCATCGGGGCGCCACAGCTCCTTCACCGGTGTGTCGACGACGACCCCTGTCAGCTCCATCTCGGTGTCGACCCTCTTCCGAAGCGCGTCCTTATCATAATCTCTGACACCACTGTGGCGAACGGTGGAATCAGGGGACACGGGGACAGAATAATCCATTCTTTCCATTCTTTCTTTTTTTAAAGTTCTCCAGCACACACTCTCTGTAACTCTCCTAACTCTCCAACAACGTGCAAAAACACCGCCCTCCCCTTTTATACTC
>JBBPDC010000023.1:7165835-7185011 GCA_037974485.1 Hemigrammopetersius urotaenia
GGCGCGAGATTCTTATCGCGCGATAAAAAAAATATTGCCGTTAACCAATAACAGCGGTAAAAAAATTTATCTATGCCCACCTCTAATATATATATATATATGTATACATATGGTAAAAGTTCAAGATCAACTGTAATTTTAAGTGCTTGTATTTATTTGTATTGCTGTACACTGTGCTTCATCCACAAAAGAAGAAAATTACAGTTCTGACTTAGGGACAGTTTCTGCAGTTCATCAAAGTTCCTCCTTTTACCGGAACATTTTTATTTTATCTCTGTGTAAGCCAACACATTTCTCTCTATCTCACTCTATCTCTCTTTCTCTCTCTCACCCTCTCTGTGACTTCCTACATCCTGAGGGAGGATGACAGAGTTGAAATGTTTTAATAATTGATATCCTCCTACATACATGACAGAGAGGGGCTCTTCTCTGTGTCTTTCTCCTCTGACCACTGCCCCCCCCACCCCCAGTCTCACCTCCCTCCACAGCTGCTAATACCTCAGCTGTGACTGAGCATGGCAGACTCCTGTTTCTCATGGACCTTTTATTTCCACTCTGCTTAAATCCATGTACCACACAATGGCAGTTGCCTGTGGTAAGATCAGTGCTGTAAGAAATATTGCTTAAATTGCAGCAAAAAGTGCTGGCGGTGTCTTCATTCCTTCAGAAAAGCAAATAAAGAAAATATGCAGTTTTTTAACAGCCGCAGGTGCTGCATTGAAGCTCAATCAGATCTTTGTCAAATAATTTTCCTTTTAATCCATATGAAATCAATCAACAAAGACATGTTTAGCATCTGAAATTATAAGTTAATACCTAAACAATGGAAGCTAAATGGCATTTAATTAATGTCTTAATTATTACACACTTGCTCTATTTTGTAACAATTGGTCTGATAGAGTGGTTTATACTATATACTGTGTACAGAGGTGACCTGAGTACTCACTGGGCTTTTTCTCTTGCTGTTAAATGATCATTATTAATTATATTAATTAAATATTATTAAAGCCGATTTTTCAGCATTAAAAAATATTTAAAGGTCTATTAATGTGACATTATATTGTAGCATACATTAAAAAGACTTAATAACTAGTGTCTGCTCTGTGAAAATGGCAGCATTTCAGAAGTTAATATCTTACTTAAGTGTTATTCTAGTATTGTCATTGTGTGTCCAAAGGTGAAACATAAATGGAAAACCACAGCAAAACCACTGCTGGCAAGCTGCTGGGACTGCTGGGACCCTAAGGGAAGGGTAAGGAATGAGAAAGTCACTTCATTCAAGTACTGATAACATAATTTATTTACAGTTATATTTAAACAATTTGTCTCTGTGTTGTTTAAAGTTTTCCTTAAAAAAGACAATGGTGAGATGGCCAGGTGAGAAAGGCAGCAGGTGTGTTCACAGCAGCACAGCGTATGGGTGTGAGTCTATTTCCGCTGCCAAAGGGAACCATGATGTTCCCACGGGGGGTGGCTTTCTCTCTCCATTAGAGTCGGATCATCTGCCCAGCAGCTCTCTTATCTGTCATTAGCCAAACAGGGAGATCTGAGGGAGCAGACTGGTCACCACGTCTGTATCGATGTCCTGTGTTTGCTGGGTGGTGTTTGTATTGCTCACACAGGATGTAAAGTAATTACATTTGGAGAATAACAGTGATGTGCGAGTGGCTTGCTGCCGTAGCCATCAGGGCATTCTGACACTGCTGATAACAGAGCAGAGTGTACATCAGAGCAGAGTGTACATCCAATGGCACAATGAGTGAGGCATCTGACTGAAAATGATATTCAGGGATATTCATCAGCTGCACTGGAAATTATTCATCCACTTATATCTCCTCCTCTGTCATAAGAATTGGCTTTGCAAGATACTGTAATATGCACTTTATCCAGCTTTGTCCAACATGAGGTCATCTCCTAAATAGAAACTCTCATGAATACTCTCTTAACCTTCTTACAAATGGTTGACATCAGCTGACTAAGGAGTCTGATGCCTATGAAGGCTTTAATGGACTATATACAGCTGCTGACGTAATCAGATGATAAGCGAGTGACCTGCTTTACAGTAATGAAGGATGCAAGGGACAGAATCCAGTACATGGATTCAGAGTAGAAATTACAGTATACTAGTACAGCAGCTTATTTAGTTGTAAATGCATTTGCACTTCAGTTACACATGCGGTCCTGACACTGTTGAGCCCACGGTAGCCCAGTAAAACCCACGATTATAAGCCACCAGATAGACTATAATCTTCCTCTGCAGAGCTCATCATCACAGGCTCTCCTCTCAGTAAGAAAACGTGAGTAAGAAAAGGTGTCATGGTAACAACAAGCTTGGAAGCACAATAGCAACCAGATTTTAAGAGGATCTGTGTTCTCAAACTGTCACTGTTATAAAGTATCCACAAAAATTGTAGATTGACTCAATTTAAGTTAATGAAATATTTCATACAGACATGCAAAGACTACAGAAATGAAAGAATATGACATTTTGATAGATCTGATATGCTTCTCCTTAATTTGATTCCACATAGTAGCAAGGACTGCTTCTATCACTTCAACACTTCAGCTTAAAACATGGCATCACAATTTCTTGGAGAATAACGCTAACTGCCAATTCTGTAATCAACTGTAATAACAGATCCCCATTCTAACTAGCAGTATTCTCTTCTTCTCTCCCTCCTGAACATGGAAGGTTGTGGTATCATAAAATTGAGATGTAACATTGCTACATTATCCTGCTAATAAACATCATACTAAGATATCCACTACATGTAAAATGGCCATTTTTGTCACACATGAACACACATTACATTACATTATGATAATTTGGCAGATGCCTTTATCCAGAGTGATTCACAATATGAGGACACATTTAAGTTTCAGGATGGTGTGAGAACTAGAGGAAAGTATTAAGTGATAAATCCTTATATATACCACAGCACAACACACAGTGTGAACAGTGTAAAATTGTGCATTTAACCTATTCTATCGGGTGCAGTCGTGGGCAGCCATGCAGAGCCCGGGGAGTAGTGTGTGGGGTTGATATCTTGCTCAAGTGTACCTTAGTGGTGCCACAGGTAGTCCTGGGATTCAAATCCATGGCAGTCCAATCACAAGGGGATCTCTCCAATGGCCAGGCCACTAGCAACAGCAAAAAAACCAATGTACAATGTTACATCAATTTATACAAGAAAATCTCATTGTTCATCTATCTTCACTTTGTTCTGTGAGTGGCTTTTATTGCAATGTGAGTTGCTTATAACAGCATAATAAAATTCTGTTAAAACATATGTTGCACAATTTTTGCAGGACACTCCTTAATGTTGCACAAAATCCACAGTTACGGCTTCTCAACATGCAGCAGGCATTCAGACAGAAAGCTACGCTCCTCAGGGATGTTTTACCAGGTTCCTCCTGGAAAGGTCAGGAAGTGTAGCACAGAGCTTTTAGAAAACGACAGACAACACAGCTGTACATGTCCCAGACGCTCAGCTGATGTGTGTGTATAACATTCACTTCCAGAGCAATTCAGGTTGTTTTTAAACATAAGGCCTGGGTCAGGCATGCTGCACATGAGTCACCAACATTCAGCTTTGAGGAAATCTAAAGCATAGCTTGGAAAAAGACCCTGTGTTCACTGTCATTCATAGAACACTTTATCCATAAAATGTTATTTCTCAGTCTTGAAGAAAAGAGGATATTTTACATACCATAATGGTGAGAACAAAAACTTAAAAGCAGAAAGAAAAATATTTCAATTTGCAATATATGTCAGTGCAATAACGTTTGTCATTTTGAACCATTTAAATTTAAAGAAAATCTCAATATTTCAATCTACTTATTAATACTTTGACAGGTTCAGTCTAACTACTTTTTTCCCATCCACTAACATAAGCTAGCAGTACATGGCATGTTGTCTCTGAAGCTGTCACATCCATCTGAACTGCATGCTGGAAATGGTGACTGTATCTGAATGTTTAATTAGAAGTGTGACGGCTCACTGTGTAGAGTGCCGAGGGAGATATATAGGTCAGCTCCTGCTCTAATGGCTTTAAAACTCCAGACATTGGCTATGACTCAGTGTGTAGAGAGGCCTTCACCAGCACAGCATTTTGAAACATAAAGTGCAAATTATTGCTGACCCAAAGCACAATTTCTAATGTGCTAGCTGGCTAACGTTTTATTCATGTAGGCCATATAACAGGATTTATTTTATAATGTTGTTTGAAGATGGCGGTGCACAAGTCACAGCAGCCTCTCTGGGCCCAACATTTTTGTGCACAAGTGTAGCTTTGAGTGGATTTTCACATCAAATTGCAAGACCCTGCTTCAGCTAAGATCTATACAAGAAACTTACCTGAGGACAGTTTGCTGAAAAATCATTCACATTATGCAAATCTCAGTTCCCCTAAATTCCATCAACATGCAGACTTTCCAGAGAGGAGAAGGGGTGAATGTGCTGGAATGTGTTTAGTCAAGTCAAGTCAAGATATTTAATTAGCCCATTATCATGTACAATGTGCTTTACAGGAATAGAAATACAATATTAAACATAAAACTAGCAGGAACTAAAAAAATCTAAGAAACAGAGAAATTAAGAAAATACTATAGAAGCAATAAAGAAAGTAATAAAAGAAAATATAAACGTAAGGACAATTAAAAGTGTAATGGAAGAAGAGAAGATTAAAAGATGGCAAAGGAAAATAGTACTTGTTCACAATGCTTTGTAATCAATTCTGTATTGAACTTGGAACCAGTGCAAGGACTTGATAATTGGAATAGTGTGTTTTCTTTTCTTGATTTTGGTAGCAGCATTTTGAATAAGCTGGAGCTATATAAATTACTTTCTGAGAATCCCGGTGAGGAGAATATTTCAATAGCGAATTGAAAGTGAAGATTCTGTCATATATGAACACACCACAGCACACAGTTTGAAACAGCATGAAATTCTTTCTCTGCATTTAACCCCTTCACCAATTGAAGAAGCGGGCAGCCAGGGGAGCAGTGTGTGGGGATGATACCTCAGAGGTGCAAAGCAGTCTTGTGAATTGAACCCACCACTTCTTGATCACAGGACAAACACCCTAACCACTAGGAAAACCAGCTGCCAATAGTCAACCTTGCAGAAAACAAAGGAGTAGATAAGTTTCTTGTTTGGACACAAAGTCTCTAACTTTAGCAATCTTTTTGATGTGCCAAAATGCTGACAACTGAGCTTTAATGTGGTCACTAAACTGAGATCTCCATCCATGATCATGCCAAGACTACAGGGGTAGACATTGCTAGATTCCAGCTGGGTAATGATAATTCATCTTTAAGACAACCTCTGTTTTGTTTGTATTTTATTTGTATTTTATTATAGAAATTTTGATGCATCCTGTTTTTTATGTAGGCACAATAACGCTATTGGAGTTATATAGCTATAACTTGATAAAAGAGCAAGATAGATTTGACTATCATCTGCATAGCTATGAAAGGACACTTCATTCTCTTTTGTGTTTTTTTTTTGTTTTTTTTTTAACCTGTCGTGTCTGGCATTAATGCAGATTCACATAGAGTTGCCTAATATTTTCAATTTCATAATTAAAAAAGGATACACATTTATTGTATTTTGAAAATGCAAGAAGCGCTGGTGGTAAATGAAACTGAGAACTTGTTTACCTCTCTACTGTGGCAAATTGTTGTTTGCATCATTGTCAGCCCTCCAAGTAGAACCATGCTGGGAGCCAGCCCTCCGCCATTGCCACTGGCAAGAAGTTTGTCCATTTAAATTTGTTAAGGTTACCAGCCCCAGAGTGCCCTATATGTCATCCACCACTATGTTGTTAGAACCTGGGGGCTCTGACCTTGCCCATGACTTGTTGTTGTCCCCAGCCTTAGTCAGTGTTTCCAATGGTGTGACTTATATCCCTGTTGTCAATGTAAGCCACAGGAGCTACTGGCCACTCAAAATAAGTTTTGGGGATGTTACACTCAGTCATGGGCATAAATGGGCAACAGCTAAGCTTTGAGGGGGAGAATGAAGAGGTGGCCTGTGTCAGTACACATTCTATAACAGGGTCACCAGCCTCTGTTTCAGAAACCATTGCAGTTCTCAAATGGTCAGGGCTTTCACCGGTAGAAGAGAAATGGGAGCTCTTAGGGAAATATAGTACTGTCTTTGCAAAACATGATGGGGATTTAGGATGTACTGATGAGATTGTACATGAACTACTCCTCTTAGATAATGCTCCAGTCCGACAAAGTTACAGATGTATACGGCCCACTCAGTGAATTGAATTGTCATGTTTTGTTTTAATTTTTATCAGGGTATTAGTTAGAGCCATGTGTTCCACTCTTCATGGAGGACACAGAGGTGGCTGCCTGATATTTTAAGAGTTGTGACCTCCCAACATTGATGCTCTGGTAACTTGTCTTATTTTTAAGATTTTCTTAACTGTTTTATAGTGGTATTTAAAATGGCTTTTTTTTAATTGGCTTTTCTACCATCTCTTTGTAGTTGCATCCAAGCTGGAACTTTGGTTATATTTGGGTTGGGAGCTGTCTGTTTTCTCTTTGTCCCTGTGTAGGTTGTTTCTGTACAAGGCCAGATCCGCACCTGACTACTGCTCCCTTCTGTTGGGGGCCGCACTGAAGTGGCACTATCTTGGTGTGTTCTGGTAACCCTCAACAATGTGTGGTATATGGGAGTGGTATATACAAATCTTGTGTGTGCAGTGCTTGCTGTGTTGCATGTTTGTGTGGTGTTGGGTTTGCTTTCTCTTTTCCTCTCTTTCACCAGGGCCTCCTGAGATAGGAGCTGTGCATGCTGACTCGAACGTATTATTCTGAGAATTTCAATCAGTTACACTCTGCAGTCTTTTTCTCCTATTAATTTCATGAATTGTATTTTATTGTATTATAACCTAATTTATAATAAAATTGATATATATTCTTATATCTCTGTGCCTCTTGTAAACTGTTCCTTTGTGGGGAAGGCCTAGAACTAGTCACGCTATAGAGTGGCGGTGTTTCTCCTGCTAGTTTAGGGGGTGGCGTAGTCAGACAGTAGTAGGTGTTCTGCATGTCAGGTACCACTGAGGGGCCTGCCAGCCGGACAACGTGGGGCGTGGTGCACGCTCAGCCGAGGCCTACAGAGGGGCCTTCCTGCTGTACAATGTGGGGCGCGGTGCGCGCCCAGTCGAGGCCCACAGAGGGGCCTGCCTGCCGGACAATGCGGGGCGCGGTGGCTCACAGCAGGGTGCTGTATAGGGCTGCAGACACATGGCCCGGACTTGGGGACTAAAGGCACCTTGCCGGCCGAAGGCCTCCCTGGTGGTGGGACAGTCACCGCGGACACGGAGGGGTTCCGCGTGGAGGAACCTGAACCGCTGGACGTTCGCACCCGCATTGTCTGGGCCGAAGGAGAGCCAGCCCGACCCAGGACAGCCGGAGGATAACGCGAGGACCCTGCAGAAGGTATAAGAGAGAGAAGCACGTAACGTATGGCACACAGACGTTGAAGTTGCATGCTTCAAAGTCTGGCTGCTAAGCGGTCGGATCCTCCCCAGGCGCCCACACCAGTCCAACCCACGCCTCCTCCTCCTACTCCTCCAATTATGCCTAAGATCCCACTGCCAGACAAATGGAATGAAAAGATGGAAAGTGAGAGGTCTTTCTCACTAACCTGTCTTTGAACTTTGAGTTCCAGCCACAGCGTTATCCATCCAACCGGTCCAGGATCACTCTTCTCTCTTCACTCCTCACCGGGCAGGCAGCTGAGTGGGCTTGAGGGCCAACACGGCCGCCGCCCACAACTACGAAGCATTCACCACCCAGCCTTTCAACATCCTGAGAGCGAGGTGGTGGTTGACTCGTGCCTGTATCATCTGCACCAGGGAGATCGTTCGGTAAGCCAATACACCTCCGAGTTCTGGACCTTGGCCGTGCAGACTACATGGAGTGACACCGCTCTCCGGACGGCCTGCTACGAGGGGCTCAACGGCCGGCTGAAGAGAGAACTCGCAGCCAGAGAGCTCCCCAAGACGCTGGAGAGTATGATCCTCCGTGTGGATCAGCAGTTTGCCAGCGCCTGTGTTCCCATCTGGGAACACGCTCCCGAGTCCTCCATCACCACCCATCGAACACCGCCACCTGCCTCAGAGGCCCACTCAGCCAGAGCGGGGGAACCCATGCAGATAGGGAGCACCTCCCTGTCCGCCACAGAGAAGGAGAGGCGGTTCCACAAGGGTCTGTGCACCTACTGCGCCTCTCCCAATCACTACCCTCTGCTTCTCCGGCCGGGAAACGGCCAGATCATGTGATGAGGAGGAGGCTCTTACTTGGTCCAACGGGCTCCACCTCCTGCCTGCTTACTGTTTCTCGTCTCATTATACAGGTGGATCTCCAGCTGGGCCACCGCCGGATCGGAACCTCCGCCTTCATTGATTCGGGGGTGGCAGGGAACTTCACCGATCAGAATTTTGCTGCACAGTCACCGTACCCTACCTATCACCATGATTCATCAAGATCATTCAGAACCAATTCAATTCCCCGTCACTAACCTCTCTTCTCCTCTCATTTTAGGTCACCCCTGGCTCCTCAAACACGACCCTCACATCTTCTGGACCCGCACCAGGGAAGCTGGTAGCCTAGTGGTTAGGGCATTCGCCCTGCGACCAGAAAGTCCGGGTACGATCCCCAAGACCGCTAGGCACCTCTGAGGTACCCTGAGCAATGTACCGTCCCACACACTGCTCCCCGGGCGCTGTGTTCGTAGCTGCCCCCTGCCTCACTTGGTGAATGGGTTAAATGCAGAGGAAGTATTTCGTGCTGTCCACATTGTGTGCTGTGGTGTGTTCACGTATGACAAATTGTCACTTTCACTTTTCACTTTCACTTTGGAAGCCATCCTTAAAGCCAACGAACGCTACATCAGGCAGCATGGCCGCCGGCACTCGCCAAGACGGCTGTTCCACATAAGTGACAGGGTTTATGTTTCTACTTGGCACGTCAGGTTGCCCACCGAATCACAGAAGCTCTCCCCTCGGTTAATGGGTCCCTACCGCATCACTCACCGCATCAACCCTGTCACTTTCCGGCTCCAGCTCCCTGCCTCCCTCCAGATTCACCCCGTGTCCCTCGCATCTCAATTAAAACCTGTCTTCCCCAAGCTCCGGTCCATCCTCCGCCATGGATCGTCAAGGGTGGTCCCATCTACACCGTCTGACGGATCCTGGACTCGCGACGCCGTGGCACCCAGTACTTCGTCGACTGGGAGGGCTACGGTTCGGAGGAACAGTCCTGGGTCCCTGGGCGCTTCATACTGGATCCAGCGCTCATCCGGGACTACCGTCATCGGGTATCCTCCCAGCCAGGACCGTCTGGTGCCAGTCCTGGAGGGGGGGTACTGCGTAAGGTATAAGAGAGAGAAGCAGGTAACGTATGGCACACAGACAAGTTGTGTGTTTCATGCCAATAGTGTTCATCCCAGCTCACCTTCACAGTACCGTGAATACTTCAACTCACTGGAGCCGTTCGAGCCTTACCCTTTGTGTGTCTGAGAACGCGGGTTCGTTTGGTGCAAATCCTAACTCCGATCGGAGCATTCTTAGAGTAAATAGCGTGGCTCTTCCACAATGCAACATTTGGGCAAAGAGACCTTTCATTCTAGTTCCACTCGTGACAAAAATAGTTCAAATCAGTGAAAATCATTGACAACTTTTTAGACAATTGGGACAATTCTTGAAGAAAATACTGTGCTGTACTGTACAAAATTATATTATTATATTATAATTAGTAAGACATAATTATCAGTAAGCATTTTATGACAATACAGAGACATTCAAAAGAACATAATTTCCCCCAGTGCTTGTATTGTCTGTATAAATCTGTATAACCTACTTACACCCTCACCTTTCCTCTCTACACGAAAGACATTCAACAAGTAAAAGAAAAATAAGAAAATAAAATCAACCTTTTGTGTTGTAATTAGATCTGTGACTAAAAGTGAGTTGTTGTTTAGTGACTTAACATTCAAAGGTGCTAATTTCAAAGTGCAGGAGGCGGCTAATACAGACTGAGACCTGTGATGAATAATGTGTCTCCTTGTTATCACTGTCATACTTATCAACACTACAGGTGTTGCGTGGCTGAAGATCAGCTATGGGGAGAGAGTGTTTCATCTCAACATGATCCGTCTCAGCCAGCTTCATCTCAGCTTGCAGATTTGGAATAGATTCCACAGAGCAGCAATTAATACTTCAATGCCATGGCATGGAAGGGAGGCAGAGGGACTAAAGAAACTTTTCACTTTACTCCAATCTGCATGGATGGTGGCCGCATGGTCCAAAGAGTTCTCTATGCCCGCAGAACAAGTTAAATTTGTCATTCAAGGCAATTCAAGACATTTTGATTGAATATTTTGTGCAGCCACTAAGGCTAAGGCTCAGAGATCATGAAAACTTATTCCATGAATTGCCTGGTAAAAGCCTTCTTATAAATACTTTTGTTGATGGAAGGATGCTCAGTGCATGAAAAACCAACTGCTCTCTGTTTTAATAATTCTTGTGAACATGTACAATAATCTGATTGATTGTTGGGCGATGTGAAATTAGTTAGCCGCAGTAGCATTAGCATAGTATTTCATTCTTGTGGCCTTTTTATTCACATACAATGTGATCTGATGGTCGAGTTGCCTTACTATGAGCGTCCTTGGGCCAGTACTCTCCACTGGATTGTACCAGACTGAGCCCCACCCCATCAGTCATGCTAAACCCAGCCTACAGACACCTTGTCGGGTGTGCCATGCCCACTCAAAGGCAGATAAAAGCTTTAAAGAGCAATCTCTGCTCTTCAGAACTGCTTTGAGCATACTGACTAGTGTCTATGCTGGCACTACCAACCTGGAGGACTACACAGTGTGTGTGACTGGCTACATCAGCAAGTGCATTGATGACATTTCTGTCTCACCACATGCCCCATCAAAATCCAGGGATGAGGAGGTGTGTGCACTGCTGAGAACTTGTCACACAACCTCAGGCTGCCTTGAGAACAAGGGCCAATCTGTCCATCACATCCTTAAAGCATGCACATGCCCAAAAAATTCACAACCACTTCCAGGGGATATACAGCACATGTGGCATGGCATCCAGGCCATCACCAGGTACAGGACATCTTCACATGCCTGTGATGCTGAGACCTTCCTTCTTGATGTCGTTAATAACTTCCATACACAAAATGACATGGCAGCAAGGACTACCATCCTGCTCTCCAACAACCAGTTGCTCTTTCTGACCATGTGATGTGCTGATGTGAGGAAAAATCTGCTTAGAGTCAGTCCATAGAAAGCTGCCAGAACAGAAAACATTAATGGTCAGAGCAGGTAAATGGGGTGATAACTCACCTGGTCCAATAGCTGTTCTATGACCCCCCTCCCAACCTTTTCCCATCTGACTCCTAAAATTAACATTAACATTAGCTAATTTGAAATGTGCACAGCCTGAGGTTTAAGACATGGTTCAGACAGCTCTCCAGCTACATTAGTTGAGCACAGAAGTCATAAGTGGGGATTCCAGCACGGCTGAAATTGAATGGGATGTAAGCTGGGTTTAAAGGCTGAATGCTCTGTGGAGACGGTGAGCTGTAATGTGTTGTGGCTGAGAGCGGATGCTCCACCCATCCCTGGCATTGGACACATCAGTGGGAGAGACAGCTGGAGCTGCAGGAGGGATGTGGTAAATACCACTGACTGGATGCCTGGCAGGCAGGGAGGTAGCAGAAAGCCTGGGTGGATGCACCTCAGGTGGACTAGGGAGACCTATTTACACTTACTCCTATTCTCATAGCATCTATTTGGCCCAGTAGACTATTTGCTTTAGTAGTTATGTTTACTGTGGTTTTGTGAATGCATTTGACCATGGTGTAAATATATATGTAACAGAATGAGCATTAGTTTGGTTTGAGTGTCATTGCTACGGACAACTCATCATTTTCGTCAAAGGGGTGGGTGCCATTATATTTGTCGACAGGTAATGGGGTGATTGTTTATGTGCATATTTTGATGGTACTAACCAAGCACTTCACCAATGCATTTAGAACCCCATTTAAAAATACATATTAGAGCCCCAACATCTTCTGATGGTAACTATTTAGTTATTATAAACTTTACCATTCATGATCATCTTAAAGACATTTACGGCAAGAAAAAAATGTAAATAACAAAATAACAAATTTTCATAAAAAGTGTTCTAATTAGAGATTATTTAATACATGGAATAAAAACGGTCATGCTACCTTTCATTATTGAAAAACATGTTCAGCATACAGTGTTTTTATGCCATGACAGCAAAGTGTCATGGAGCTGTGTAGGTTCAAGTGTGCACCTGAGTGTTAGATGTGGCATGGACGTATTATTTGAAATGGCATGGTGGACCAGAAATCTTTTCTCACAAACTCTACTCATCTCGAGACTGGTGAGCTGCGAGTGGTTGTACTTGTGGTGCAGCCCATCATCTGCATGCAGAAAAATATTTTTTTTCCAAAAGTATTGGAGATGATATGGGTTGTAACAAAAAGCAGATACATTTATACATAATGTACATTCTCATTCATAAATGACTTATACATTTTAATAACTTTCTTTCTCATCTTTTTTGGGATTTATTTTGATTGAAACATAATGTAATGGTGGCTTACTTCTTTTATTCTAGCTAATTAAGGCTTGGTGTGTTTACTCTAATTGATCTTAATGATGAACTACATTTGGATACGTGGCTGACTGAGTAGCAAAAGGGACTGTTACTGTTCACACAGGGCCCAGTGAGTCTTATTTAAAGTTTTGCAGATCAGGTATGTGTGACAAATATCCAAGAAAAGGAGAAATGTGTGAGGGCACTACTTCACTTCTTCATAATCCAAATAACACATAAATATGGGAAAGAAGGGCTAAACTATAGGCAGGTCACGTCAATCATATAGGTCAATATATGGTAAACCACAGACAGTAATAAGATTTTGGGAACATCTTTGGAAACATTCATCCAGTCTTATTCTACACTTTATTGCTAATAAATGTTATTGTATTATTTTTGTTAAACTCAAGCTTTATCTCATTTTAATTGTTGTATTCTATTTTATTCTACATTATTCTATTCTATCCCATTTCGTTCCATTCTGTTCTGTACAATTCTTCTCTAGAAACCTGCAGTGTCTTTCTGGTCTTGTCTTTCAGAAGCTACAGCTGAAATGGCTGCCCTGTCCACATCTGTTATTTTCACCATTCATGTATGAACACTGAAGCCATTTATAGTTTACATCATTCTAGGATTATTGTTGTAATGTGTAACATTCAGAAATGTGAAACAGAAATGTCTGTTTCTGTGGTAGAAGCAATACTTTTGTATCTGAGGTGTCCGCAGTACCCTGCTGATATAGACATCAAGGAATTCCCTCAGTTATTTTTTCCAGAGATACACACTCAGCTCAAGGAAGTTCTCTCTGTCTCTCTCTCTCTCTCTCTCTCTCTTTCTCTCTTTCTCTCTCTCTCTCTTTCTTTCTCTCTGTCTCTCTCTCTCTCTCTCTCTGATTGTTGCTCATCTTCACTTGCTCATAGCAACCATAACTGCTTAGCAACAGCTGGTAGGAGGTGGGCGGGTGAGCGGCTGCTGTTTGTGTACTGGGTTGTTGTCATGCAACTCTCATCCCTCACCAGCAGTGATGCTCACACTGAATCCTGAAAAGAAATGCTTCTTCCTTTGGAGTAAAGGCCAAGCTCTCCACCACTGTATTTAGAGCCCCAAATAAAAATACACAATATTAGTCCACATCTTCTGGAGCAGGGAATGAGATCTGCCACCTCACTATACACAAGATGTATGGAAACATAAAGGTCATTTCAAAGACAAAAAGCATAACTCACTGTATTTCACCAACCATATAGTTGCAAATCATTGCTGGTGGCCAAACACTTGCAAATTGAAAATCTTATTGTTGCTCAATCTAATGTCAATAATAGGTATGATTTTAGGTCATACCTCTGTTTCTGCAGAACTTAACATGTAATACAATAATGTGTTGGGCTTGGATAATGCTATTCTGCTGCAAACACCTTATTAATCTGTTAAGCAAGACACTCTTGTCTTGACTAGCTGTGTCCCAGTAACTGAAAAATCTGTAAATCGTGAACAATTCACTTGTGTCTGGATTTGCAGTGCATATTTATATGGAGGTTATTGTTCAGTGTGCATGACCTGTGGGATCCCTTTTTCTGTTCAGTTTGTCTGACCACCAGAATGCCCACACATACAAACAAGAATGCTTACTCTCACTCCCTCTCTCTCTCTGTCACACCCACCCCCCTCTCACACACACACACACACACACGCACACACACACACACACACACACACACACACACACACACACACACACATTTTTAACATCCCCCTACCACAAACATCTTAAGAATAGTGCATCTTGTGAGAAAGAGTCATGGACAGTCTAATGCTGCCTGGCTGAGTCCTTCATCCTGTTCACTTTTGATGCATCAAAAATGAACACATCCTATTTCACATTTTCTTTTTGCAAATGTGCTCATTAATGCCCAGTTCAATGCATTCAGTATGACTTTGCCCTTCTAAGGTTAGAACGAACGCTTAACCTCTTTTGGTATGCAAAAATAATGCATTGCTTGCTTGTTGTTTGAATGTTTGTGGGAGATTGACATTTTTTCCACATGACCAGGAATGTGAACAGGAAAGTCAATTCAAACTGTTAATAACTGGTCTTTTTCACAGATATTTGTGAACTTAGATCTTTAGGATGGGACTGCACAACCCTGGATGCGAGCTGACAGCAGTGAAATCCAGAGAGAGAGCGAACTACTAATCTTGAGTTGTTTTAAAATAAATTATGCAGAAAAATAGACTGAGGAGGGATTTAAATACTCAGATTGGTGTTACTGAAAGTAACTGGATTGAGGGCTACATTATTTAGTGTTGGTGTTTCATGTATACATTAGATAAGGAATATAGAATTATTAATATATATTAGATTTTTTTCACTTTCAGCAGTGAATGTCTTTAGTAGGCAACATGAAGTGGCAACACTTTTGCCATGTGTGTGATCTTGTGACCTTCACAGGCATCCACAGGAAAAACAATGTAAAATGTTTTAGATTATTAAAACTCTAGGTTGCTGGTTACCTACCGGTTAAGGGTTAATGTGGCTGATTGTATGTTTTGAAGAGCTTTATAAGCTGCAACATCCTTCCAGTTGGAGGTCAGTTAGGAGGGGCAGGGAAACTGTGGGCCCTCTGTCATTGTTTTGTTTGGTGTGTCTGTATCTGTACCTCCCCCAACACAGGAGGTGCAGGAGGAACCAGATGTCCCTACAAAGAACCCCTCCCATCCCTTTTTAATTGTCATCCTTAATTACAGCGTCTTAGGTATCAGTCACTTGGTAGTACACATCACAAGCATGCTATTCATATGCTAATCTTGCAAGGAAGACTCTCTGGGTATACTTTGGTCCCAGTCAGGAACTAGTTATTGGCTCTAATTGTTTCAAGTGAAGTAGATTTTATTGTCATTTCTACCATATACACAGTACATAGTAAAAATGAAACAACGTTCCTCCAGAACCATGGTGCAGCACAAGATTCATTTTCATTCATTTCGTCCATCCTGAGTCTGACATGTCAAAGAATGTTTATATTTCTGTACAATGAAAACACGTGGCATTTTGAATGTGTGCATGGTATTATATGAATAATACAGGTGACATACAAAAATAAAGAGATTTTGTTTCTATTTCTATTTCTATTTCTATTGCCCCATTCATTCTGCTCTGTTGCTAAATTTCCTATCCATAAATTAAACTATTTTAAATTTGTTATATCTTGTGTGCATAAATGGGGTATTTGTGTAATACCACTTTTTTTAAAACTGAGATAAGCTCCACAAGAGTCTAAAGATTGTAGAAAGAACAGTTATTCTTTCTACAAGTTTCTGTAAGTTATTTAATAATTTAAAGACTCTTCACACTCTTACACATCTTATTTAAACATCTTCAGCAAACCAAAAGTGGTTGCGATATGGCATCCCTCTAAGAACCTTTTCTTTTTAGATGCACATACTTAGTCAAGTTTTGTCATTTGTCATTCTGTTAAAGCTATAAGACTGCAGCTTTTTGATGAGATTTACTGATTCTAATGTTAGCTTATCATTAACTTTTAGTGACCATCTTGTGAGGACATTTGAGCAGTGGGAATCTATGGTGTTTTCTCTGTCATCTCAGCTGCTGCATACAGAGAGGTATTGATCTGGTGGACTGGGTTGGTTGGGAGTGTGTGTGTGTGTGTGTGTGTGTGTGTGTGTGTGTGTGTGTGTGTGTGTGTGTGTGTGTGTGTATAGGGGGGGGGGGGGGTCAGTGCCTTTGCATTACACATTTATTTACCTGTTCCCCCGAGTAACTGTAGCACTTAATAAATGAAGTCTACCAAAGCACTCAAAGAGGAAAAGTGTGCTGCAGGGAATACAGGCAAAAGCAAGGGAGAGGGAGAATGAGCGAGAGAGAGAGAGAGAGCTGTGCCCCCAGGGTCAGGACAGTTCTATTATCCTGCATCCAATTGGTTTCCTGTGTGGTGCAGAGAACATAACAGCAGCTAACATGCAGCTCCAGGTTGCTCCTCAGTCTTCATCAGGAGAGGCAGCTACTTACACTGCCCCTACAGAATCAACTGAAGGGTGATGAGTCATTAGGCATTTAATCTGATTTGGCTACAGCACTGAATATACTGTATCAGCTAATTAGGGCTTGTTTAACATATAAACTTTGAATGTAGGTCAGGCTTCAATTTGTCCTCTCATATGACTTTTTTTTTTCACAACACTTAAAACTGACTCCCTCTTATTAACTTACACTTCCTCTGTCGTCTGTGTGGCGCCCCTAGACATAGCTACAAAATCAGTATTAAATCAGTTAAGGCTCTGAGACAACACATTTTTCACTGACGGAAAGCAGAACAGGAAGATTAATTTGTTATTTTATTTCCTCCAGCCTTAACGTCACATTCCATTAGACAGAGCTGAAGGCAGGTGATAAAGTGAAGCGTTAGGGTTTAGAGCAGCCAAGGAGCTTGCAAGGGCCCTCAGAATATTCGAACATCCAGCTAGAGGTTTCATTTCTCGGTCCAATGTCCAATTAATGGAGAGCATAGAGGGGCACCCCAAAAGTATGCTACGATGTGGTTGTGTTCATATAGACATTTTTGCATGCAAAAGATTTCTTTTTACAAATATATGCATAGACGTACCACTGACAAAACTACAAGTGCTTGACTTTTGATTTTGCATATTGTGATGTACTTCAACACATTTCATCAGTTGATTTTAAACTAAATAGTGAAGAAACTAATTGCTGCTGCCAGTTAGCATTCAGAGTTGAACAATCCTGCTATGTAGCAAGACAACACTTTTTTATGAATATCAAAAGCCTCTGTCTGGAGATTGTTGGTTGTTTCATAATTTCAACACAGTGGACCATTGGTTACATTTATAGGAATACAATGTTTTTCAGCATCATCTCTCTCTGCCACGTTTAGTATATCAGTTTCCATGGACAATACTTTTTTACTTGGTTGATAACCACTGACAAAAAAACGGATGTATTCCCTTAAGATATTACTAGTAATCCTGTTATCTCAATACTTTATTGCTTACAGTTAACAAAATGGGAGAGAATATTTTAGAATTTGGTCTTTAGTATTAGTGTTTTGGGTCAAGAGGTTCTCTATTTTCTAAGTACAAGCAAATGTATAAAAATCCATGCCTGTGAAAATAAAATGTATGCAATAGATGCACCAGATAGAAATTCAGCTGGAAAATGCTGGAGTATTTCTTTACAAATTAGTCAATGTCCATCAATGATGACATGAACAAATGCAGCATGGGCAGCTTAACTATAATAAAATTCAGTGTTGAACCAAAAGCATTCTAGGGATGTCTTAAATAAATGGGGATATCAATATTGTCATGTTTTAAAGCATTTATATATACTATACAGCTGAATTAATTACTATGAGTCATCAGATATTCTGTTCCCAGGCATTTCTCTCTATTCTCCTCTCTGTACACTTTTTAAATTCTAGGCTCTTGCTGTTCGTCTCTGTAGATAGGCAGTCCTGTGAGAAAACCCAGCCCATTACTCACTAGGTTCCATGAATGTCTGTGTAATTGTGTCATTTTTCATCCCAAGAGTCTCCACTCCCTCTTGTCTCCTCAATCAGCAACAGCTGTTAATTGAAGAGCTTTTGAGAACTTCTTATTCCAGGACCTCCAGGGCAAGTTTTACACCATCTCAATCTATAGCTCTAAGATTTGATTCATTCAAAGTACCATTTCAACACAATGCACTGAATCACTATTCTAAATCATTATCATAGAATGTGCTCGGGAAAGGGCAATATCTCTGCCACAAGAGGGCTCAATGACCTCAAAACAAAATTCCACAAATTTTTCAAAACTCACACTCACACATTAACACAGACATACATACACACAAACACATGCACACACACACACACACCTGTTAAGGGCTGTAATATATATTAGACAGAAAGTGAACAGACAAGTGAAGCTGGTGTGTTGGGGATGGGAAAAATGGGCAAGCTTGGGCAAGCTCACTGACTTTGATATGGGGTCAGTTGTGATGTTTGACATCTGCATAAGAACATCATGTGGAATGTACTGTGTGTGTGGTTGGTACTACCTATCAAAAGTGGCCGAAGGAAGGACAACTGGCAACAGGATCATAGATGCCCAAGCTACAGTGATGGATATTGCCGGCAATATGTAGCCATCATCAAAACAGAACTAACTTGTACATAATGTGGACAACCGGGTGCTTAGACTACTTTCTTGGGTAAAAGAGTGCAACAGGATGCTCAGTGGGATGAAGGAAAACCAGTGGATGATGCTCTGGTCAGTTTCTGTGGGGACCCTTGGATCCTGGCATTCAGGTGATATTACAATTCACCTACCTGAACATTGTTACACATCAAGTGCCTTCATTGCAATGGTATTCCCTGGTGGCAGTGACCACTTTCATCAGGGTAATGCAAACAGCAAAAACATTTTTCGGTCTTCAAATCAGAGAATCTTTTGGACACACTACTCTCTCTCTCTCTCTCTCTCTCTC